>VJOZ01085680.1:0-10059 GCA_009801055.1 Stichopus horrens | reverse complement strand
TTTTTTTTTTTTTGATCTTACTTTCAGTGATTAAGTTGCTCTCTATACAAACTCAACCTCCCACAAGCTCAGCCAGGAAGAGTTGCAACAAATATACTAATGTAAAAAACATTACTATCTTAAATTTGATCTTCACAAAGCAAAACACTAAATTCATGTAATTTTATAGAAATTGAGTTGCTAAGTTTGTGATTACGAAACAGAATATTTAGATTGGAACGAACTAACATAGCTATAACAAATTTGTACTATATCTAATTAACAGACAAACAATCAGCAAAATAAAAACGTGTCGAATAAAGAAAAGAGATACAACATTTTGTAAGGGAAAACGTATTCTCTCTGCATATCTGAATCGGTTGTCTAAAAATCTGAAAGACGCAAATGAAACAAAACAAATTCATATTACACCTAAATTCAATTGATAAACTTCAAACAGTCAGAAACTTTCGGTTTCAATAAATTATTGTTGAAAATCTGTTTTGTTAGTTACTTTAATGTTACCACCTGAAGAAAAGTTGCGTTTGTCAATAGATCATTGCTGTTGCTTGGAAATGGTGTCGTTACTTATAAGAGAGAAAAAGGTAAGCAAGATGAAATTTAGAGAAACAATGTTCAAAGAGTGAGGAAGCCCTTGTGGATCTCTTTATATCTCTGTAACTTAATCTCTGTAAAGTATTCGATGACTGTTCAATCTGAACACGACATTATGCAGCAAAATACAAATATCATTTAATTTCTCCTGCTGATTGCAGCTGTAACGTATGAAAGTGTCAAGTTAAAGTATAGAGTTTTCTAAGTAAGCAAGTCATTAACTGAACTTCATGAGCATGTGTGGTATGAGTAATTCTTTAGTCTTGATAATCGCTCATGGAAACCTTGCTGGTTACCATATTTGAAGCTAAGCATTGAGCAGCATGACTAAAAAAGCAAGAATATTTAACATTTTAGTGTCATTACAATTACAGGACCATCTTAGCGAAATGCAAGTATCTTCGTTATCATAGGCCGAATGCTTTAACAGCGCCCTCTTCAGTTACATTCTTACGCTAACTTGGTATCTTGGCAGAAAAGGTGCAAATTGTTAAGATACTGTCTCACAATACCTTGCTATTTCGACAAAATGTTGCAAATTGTTGAGTGACCGACATACGCTAAGTCGACATATCGAAAAGAAAGTTCGCAAATTGTTGAGTTGCCGACTCACCCTAACTCGACATCTCGGAAAAGGTTCCACATTGTCGAGTTACCTACCTACTCTAGGTCGACAAAAACATGAAAAACGCGACTTTTCGGAATACTCAGTTACAAACAATTTGTCACCTCGACAAACTTTACATTGTTACGGAGACAAAATACATATCCATTGTAAAGTCCCCGGGAACAATGTGATTGGTATGGCAAATATGGTGCCGTTCTGGATTCTTTTGATATTTTCATAATGTTGTCCTTTCACCCTGTTTACTGATAGTTTGAACTGAAGACGGCACTCTTTAATCAATGCATTATGCCGTTCTGTTCACATTACAAAAATGGCTGGCAAGTACTTTTCTACACAATGAGTAAATCCTTGTGTATAACACTACAGTTTAGTCATACGTAACATTATGTCAACAAACAAGCAGAACTTATATGGAGGTAAGGGGTGATGGTGACTATAGGGGTAAATCACAGTATTCTTTCGTAAGAGAATCAACCTATTAACGGTAAAACAAACCTTTAGTAGATCTTCGTCGAAATATCTCTGCAGGAATTTACTCGCTGCTAAAACTGTGAGTAGAAAGTTGCATAGGATGAGTAAAACATTTTTTTTTCACACCTCTTTCTCATTCGAGAAATTCCGGGTACGTGTAAATGTGTTTGCATGTCAATGTTTGCCTTACTGCATCAATCAGACTAATGGAACTCCTTTATCATCCTGTATGTGGAGAGTTCCTGTAAGTTCGTAACCTAGGTAGGAGCATAAAATTTATAAATACCGTTTACTGTAGTCTTCGAAATGTCATACTGAGGGGTGAACCACATGAGCAGTCTGAAGTCAATATGCAGCAATCTTGTTATTCACATATGGGAATTCAAGAAAAAAAAAAGCCAGAGCTTCTAGAGATTAAACATTTAAATCCATGGCGTTCATTGTAATTTCACTAATTGCCGAAACAGCTCTGTTTAAAGTAACTTCAATAACGAGAACTGGTTTTGCTTGCAACAAAAATTATAAAAAAACAAAGAGAAACAACAATAACAGCCATCAGATGGGTAACATCATTACAGATGGTCAACAAATTTATTTCGTGTGGTGGTGGTCAGCGTCCTTCCATATTTTTAATAATTTATCATTCTGTTCTCACAAATATATTTTAAAAACATGAATTTTTCTCGGTATAACGATTATTTCCATTGAAGTCAATAAAATGTCTTCATTAAGATATGCTGTAAATTGGGGAAACTTTCCTGTAGAAGCTCACAGATTCATATAGTGCAGAGACAGCGAATTCATACACGGCCTTCCGTTTTCTTCATGTCTACATGGTAACGTCTAAAAGAGAGACAGATTGACCCCTCGCTGTCCCTTGTTTTGTTAATGATATACTTATTTGAAAAGGAAAAAGAAAAAAATGAGGAACAAAAACATCAACATTACTCACGAACTACGTTTTTATTAATTTACCAAAAAACGGTTGTTGTGAGACCATGACATGCTAAACTAATATTGTTTGACATGACTATTGTCATTTAGCTCTGTAATTGAAAGAAAATGTTCACTTTCGACGAGCAGCCATGTAGAATAGACCAATAAACATATCACTTCGCTGCAGTCAGGTCACTAAACTAGTTCAAAGCTAAGTGACTTCACCGATGTAAGAAACGAAATCGCCTGAATTCTACTTTATCAGCTTTTGATCAAATTCATTAGTCCATAGTCATCATGCAAGTTGTAAAAGATGGATTACTGGAGTGGAGGCGGAATGAAAGAAAGAGGGAGGGATGGAGAAAGGTTTGGGGAGTATAAAAAACTTGGTGTCTTTTTTTTTGTGCGCATAGTTAATTATATCTAGAAAACCGAATCTGCTATAGAGATACCATCTTTTTCTTTTTCAGGATGATTACGTACCTCAAAATTGCACCTCGAAATCAAGAAAGCAAAAGACACAAAATAAACCTTACCGCTATTTACTTAAAACAAAAATAAGTCTCTTAAAACCTTATCAGACGTTAATAAGAGTGCTAAATATTTTGCTTTGCTTGAAAAGTAGGACTTTTAAATCGCACGCAATACTGCTTACCTGGATGACATTTTGTTCGTGTGTGTGTTTTTCTCTTTATTATCAAATGGATGACCGGTTGATTTAAGATAAAGTTCTGTATGGTGAGATGCAACTTCAGTTAGTAAGGTATCGGTTTGTCAAATATATTCAGCTGGCAAGGATATTCATCACTTGATCTCCCAATCAGCCACTTGACGAAGTAAGTTAATTGCATTCTTTCCTTTACACTATTCTGTATTGCAAAGACAATGATTCGCTCAATCAAGAGAAAATGAGATGTATGTATGTATGTATGTACGGGTGTGTGTGTGTGTATGTATGTATGTATGTATGTATGTATAGAGATATAGATATATACATTTTATTTTTCAGTCAGTCTTGAAACCAAGTCTAGCTGCACTGATGAGTTCTAACAAGAACGAAACAGTGCCCTTTGGAGCAAGGTAGACGAGCACGTTCGTGGAGTGCTTTAACTACAGAAACCTTTATATCTTTTCGGGATTTAAGAGTTCCATTTAATGAAAAGACCAGAGAAGGACGGTATTTTTTAAATTTGAAGTGATCATCCTGTCACAACTGTCACTGGTGACAGATTTCAACACAGAAACTAAGAGGCCAGCAGACGTAAGACACATTAAAATGATCCATGAAAGTTCAGTATTTGATTTGGTACCTCTATTACCTTGTACTGGATATTTTTCAGATTGTGTGAAGAATTTACAAAGTTAGATTGCAAATTCCCATCTTCTTTTCCAAAAGCAGCATATCTGATAAGTGAAGCAAACTTAGTTGATATAGTCGTAGACTCTGTGTATTGCACATATACATTTGCCACAAGTTGCTAGATAGACATCTTTCCTATAGTCTCAGCTTTCCCCAGTTTTCTATCTATTCATCTGTGTGTTTTCGTATGTGTATTTGTCTGTGTGAATGTGAGGGCGTGTATGTACGTGTGCAGTATGTAGATAAGGTAACCAACCAAACAAATAATAAGTATGCAGGTACAGATTTTTACCTCCATGAAATGTCCTCGTCATTGTCTTTCTCTGGTAAGTTTTCTTTGCTTATTTCTGATTGCCATGCATAATTTAGAACGCCCAATCTGATGAGTTCAAAGTCCACAAACATATTCATCATTTACGTTTGACGAGGTATAAAATAGCGTGATAGTTTGTGAAGATGATGTCATCGAGTGCTTACGTCATCTGTGACTGATTGTTAATACACAATGATGTCACACTAGGAACAAATTAGAACAAGAATGTCATCTTATCACACTCGCACAGAGATATCACGTTACTGTTTATAGCTTATTACAATTCCCTATGGTAAAAGACAAAATATACATCGTTGGTAATGCTTTTGATACAATGTTGCAACAGTGATTGAAAATCGCAAGTAATTACCTTAAAATCTATCTTCATGCATTTAAGAAAATTACATTCATTTTTTTTTGTGACTTTGAGCGCACTCATTTCAGATAAGTCCCGTGCTATACTAGTTATAAATCTAGCAGTTAAATCCCAGATAATAGGTTGTTACCCAAATCCGCCTTACGTCTCAAAGCTGACCTACCACATTCAGCGACTCCCGTGACTTCTATATTACATGTGAAACCTCTCACTTCGCATCTTTATTTCTGCTTCGCATTTTGCCCACAGGGGCACTGACGGTCTAGATGGATTACCACTGTGTGTCTCCAGAATGACAAATGGCATGCACTTTCTGATCAGTATCACCTACAAGATGTTCAACCAAGGAGAGTCATTGCTTCCAAAGCGAATGGCTTATATGCTCATCTTTTTGTATGTGTGTATTTGGAGACACATGGGGTAAAGCATTTGGAACGTGATGTCCTAATAAGTTCCTTTTGTCACGATTGCACAAAAGAATACGACTGCAAATTATAGAGGCTAGAATGGTAGGTAGCATACTACACTAGGAAGAGAAAATCTTTGAGGTTGCAATCGGCTTTATGTGAATACAAGCACCTATTTCCATGTTCAATCCGAATACCCATAACCATGCTATTTCCTACAGAAAATGTCAGAGATAAATCTTTAAGTGACAAAGCCAGGCTTTTCAGTATGGTGTTTAAGTATAAAAATCTTCAAACGCAAGACCGAAACCGAAACTACCGAAAATATTTGCAAACTCCTTTTCTAACGTATTTATGGTATCATTGTCTTCTGTAGCGGGTTGGTATGAATCAGAAGGACAAAGCAAAACTCCTTTGAATTGGCAACGTGACTTATTCCCCTGCAATCCAAACCAGTACAGCATAATAAATAATCTACGTGGAAGTAAAACACATGATGAATCGCTCGACGAATATTCCAGAAGCTGCTGATCATCCTTTGTTTGGCAATACATTGGTGTGCACATCAGGCTAAGTATAACATATGATTAGACATCCAATTATCATACTCACAAAAAAGGAGATGGCTTGTCTTTGATCACTTCTAAACTTTTCAGATCATTTCCAAAACCACTTCCCTTTGGATGAGATAATCATTTCTGTTTCCTTTTTTCATTCAATTTTTTTTTCATCTAAGAATCTTAGAAATCCCATCATTGTTTGTTTGCCCTGGATGGTCACGTTTAAGGAGAATAGCACGCTTCATTTGGCGTTAATTGAGCGTTTGAGACTACATGTGATCGACTTACACAGTACGGTTTAAAACGAATTTGTCGGAAAACGTGAACATATTCCGTGAGGAGTTGCACGATAAATTTAAAGAGAGGCTATTCCGTGAGGTGTTTACTTTGTCAACTGGATTTAACCTCGATTTGCTGAGACGTTATCGCTGTTCTGTTTTCGCTCAAAACTTTGAGATCTTTTTTTAATCTAACCTGATCTTCTGCATTAACAATTTCTCACAAACGTAACACTAGGTCAGTAGGGCATGACCCGTGTACGTTTTACTTACATTTGTTTTTGCATAACTTTGTTAGGTGAAAATAGACAGTGACCAGATATGTAAACAAGTGTATTTCAAAAGTACTTGTATCTCATTTGTACCGTATGACATGATTATTGTATGTCATAGTAAACTTTTCATATGAAGCGAATAGAACGACAGGCAGAATAGTCTTAATTTATTCATAAGTGTACAACCTTGGTGCTGATTGAAATGAGTACATTCACTCTGAAGACTTTGGAGAAAGGAAGAAACCAGTGACTTCAATACAATTTTTTTTCTCCTCATAAAAATGTTGATATGGACGCAAATGACGTCAACTTTTATTCCTGGATTGTTCCAATTTGTCTGTTAGAAGTCAGTGCAAGCCCTGCAATGACATCATAAACGAACACCTTGAAACATACAAGAAATGGAATGTATGAAGAAATAATTGTAAAAGCGTCTAATGTTGTTCTTATCTTCAATCTCTGGTGAAGTGACCAACATGATGAAATGGTTGTACTAAAAAAAGTAAAATAAACTTTCCTTCGTTAGGAAAACTTTTTGGCATAAAGCATAATAGCATTGCAGCAACTACATACATTCTGTCATAATATGAAAACCTATACGCAATTGATGTCTAATTGACTGTGGCACTGTTTGCTACCCTACTGGGATAAATAACCCTGAGGTGACAAATATGACCTACAACGATGAGACTGGAAGCAAGGAAATACCTCACACATCTTTGGTCCAAGTGTAATTAAAAAAAAACATAAGTTTGAGTGGCTTCGATTCAGCATGAAAATAAACCTCAGAGGGTGGATAGGCTACTTTTCAAGTAATGTAAATCTGTGTGGTAAAGGTGCCAACTGGGTTAGTGCGCTTAATTTTGTTTTACCGGATTTCTATCAGACCAAGTCACAGCATGATTCCCTTTTTGTGGGTTATCATTTAGATTGTGCCTAACTGACCCATCCTGATATCACGTCTAGTGTATTCAGGTCGAAACTCTTGTAATTCTCTGCAGATCCAAGCTTTTGCAAATTGAATTTTGGCTACCGATAATGGTCTCTTCATCAGATTTGCCGAACCATTTATAGGTTTCATTTAAAATGTTCGCAAATATCTTTTCCATGATTTCCTATTCTAGTAATCTGGATTACTTTTTTTCTCTTAAATCACTAGGGAGATGGTCTTTAAGTCTTTTTCCTCCCCTCTCTCTCTCTCTGTCTCTTCTCTATATGTAAGTAAATTTGGATTGTCAACAACAAGAGCAGAGAACTGAGAGACAGTGACGGATGTCTGTGATCAGTTAGTGTGCAAACAAGGCTTTACCATATGACAATTAATTCCTGAAATTCGAAAGGACTGTTATATATACAAATCCCAGATTATTTGTTATACTTTAGAGATAGGACTGACTAACTGACGTACTCAGTTTATTCCATTTTTGCAATCACTACTGGCGATTTTGGAGGATTTACTTACAACTACACAAGATCAGTTTTCTTATTCATAATAAATCATGTATTCCTTCAGACATGTCAACTTGCCAACTATTTGCCACAAGGATTTCTCTCTCAATGTAAATTGATTCTATGTTTTTGTTTTTGGTCTTTTGGAGGGTATTGGCTTTCTAAAGTATAATGTAATTGCCGAATACAGTCAAGGTCTCTCGACTGGAAGTCTTCTCTCATTAAAACCTCGGTCAATTGATGTAGATAAATATTCACACAAGTCACACTCACAAGCTGGTAGTTGAATAGCAATGTTTCACCTTCCCTAGCAATGTCGTAACATAGATACGTACATGTGACATGTGGGTGGCACGTGAGCGGAAGTGATTCCCGCCAGCAAGCCAAAATATCTCAAGTTTTTTTTTTGTTTTTTGCCATGGCTTATCGCAAGTAACTGTTCCACTCGGAACTTCCGCTCAGTCACTCAGTATTTAAGGTTTCCTTCAGCGTCACGGTGTCCTCACGACTACGATATATTCTGTGACAAGCACACGCTAGCCTAGATGATCTATTAACCCTAATAAATAGGAATAAAAGTCTCATTATTTAATCTTCTTTCCTGGCATTTCAATTTGGTTTGTCAAAGGCTGTCTGCAAGAAGATTTACCCCTGACATTTCTACCATCTATTCAGTTTATGATTTGAACTGAAACAACTGAAATCTAGCAGTAGAGGCGTTGCACAGACTTGTCACAAACACAATTCATACAGTACAAGAACCAAGCATCAACTGAGAAGTAATGAATAAAAAGAAAAGCTGGAAAATGCGTCGCAGACATTAAACATGAGGTGTTTATACTATGATAGGTAATCAAAGCATTGCGGAATACAAATAAGGTAGCGGTAGTACTCATGGAACTGAATATTATAAGTATTAATGTACTGGTGTTAAATCAGATACACTATGAATAATTAAAGCGTTAACACTGCGAAGGAATACGCTGGAGATCAGACTGAATTCAAATTAATTGAGCTGATCACTAAAATAAAGACAAAGACTCATCACCCCCGGACAGTTGGTAATTCTTATTCTTACGTCTAGTCCCTCCCTCAGCCTGTCAAGACTCCTCCAAATGTGTAATCAAAACAATGGACCCCTGTGTACGCTGTGAAATATGAGCTGTGCTGTATTTTTGGAATTTACTGTTAATCAAAGAGTAAATGTAACTTAGAACCAGTTGAGAACTTTGCAATATGCAAGCCAAAAATATAGCTTAGGGTGACAAAACATACACATATTCCATACTTTTGATCTTTCTCCCTCATATCATTACTGTAAGCTGTAGCAACATTTGTGAATGTCCACGTATCTTCAGATCGTCAAATAGTCGTGGCATCTTTGTCTGTTATCTCCTCATGCCATACGATAAACAAAAACAAGTTCTCACACCAATTAACGGAGACTCAGACATGTTGGTACCCAAAATATGACCTTTTGACGACTGATATTAAATTACACTGACCATTCTGATGAGTCTGACCCCAAATCCATGAAAATATAATGCCTTGAATCAATATTCTTTTGAAGAATGGATGAAATACGTATTGGGCGATCATATGTACTCAACGGGTCGAATTCTGCAAGCAAGGCGTTACAGCTCGAACTGTCATCTAACAAACCAATGTGGTTACTCTCAGTACTGATTTTTTCATTTGGTGTCATGTATCACAACATATTCACTCATTTTCGTCCATGTATAGACTTTTTCTGAAAGGCGCGAAACAAGGGAGTCAAGTTAACGGCTTATTTACGTATTGTATTAGTTGGCTAGTTCTATACCTTACGTGTGGAGCACGCTTTCCACGGGAGATTCTACATTGGGACATCACTCATGTTACACCATCGACTTGATAACGCATTCGTCCTTATATCAGTTACTCTGTATCAATAAATTATAGATACATTAAAACCTGTCATTATTCTTGTGTCCTTATTTGATATTCTGATAGTGTCATGCAGCGCCTTCTTCGTAGAATGCGTTACGGTACACTTTGAATTTTAATGTTGCATTATTCATTTAATTCTCACAGATTATTCGTTAAAGCAATTTGATCAGAGATAGTGAAAACGACGGCTACACGTTCATTTAGCAACAAGATGGCTCCCTTTATAAGTGGATCATACACAGTCTTGCACTGTAAAAATATAGCATAGAACTAACAAGTTGAAATTTAATGTCAAATATGGATCATACTTTTTTTTTCAAATTCCAACTTTTTAAATTTATCTACTCATGCTGTCTGCAGGATGCATTTGGATGTACTTTATGAACCATTTTCAGATTTTCTCATTCGGGAGAAATCACTTTAAAACGAATAGTTCCAGTAGGTGAATGATAGCCAATGAATTAAAAGAATAGTTCAGACACA
>VJOZ01085678.1:0-13419 GCA_009801055.1 Stichopus horrens | reverse complement strand
ACTGAACTTTGTACGACCTTTTCGTACGGTAGGGCAGAACGACCATCTCTATACAACATTAAGATAATCGTAATATGTAGCTTTTATGATGTGTGCAACGCCTCGTTCTGATTTCTGATGTGACATTTACTGATCGTTCCTAGCCGGGAGGATAATGAAAAGCATTTTAAGTTAGGCCTTGCTGTTGGTTGTGTTTGAAGCAAAGGTTGGAATGAAATTTTTGCCAGCATAACAATTTTTGTCAATATTTACATTATTCGTCTTCTGCAAATATAAAAAATCAAACAAACACACAATAGGCATCATATTTACCAAGGTAACAGTGCTTACAATTATCTACAGCGAAAACTTAAGCTCGGAAAATCTCACCATATCCCAACAAGTCCCCTCAATCGTAGACAGTCTGGAGTCTTGCTTCCTTACGACGACGGTATTGACAGAGTACCGGCCCAACTGATGGAGGCACCTTGTGGTGGTATACCCTCTATTTGTACGTAGCAGCTACGAGATTCCGCGGCAAGTAATCAAGTGTTCACCGTCGGTTAAAGACCTTAAATATCGATCTTTTTCAATATCTTACCAAATAAGTTGGTTCTTTTTGTGCGCTGGATATCAAAGCAGCTGAGTAGTAGTGTATGTGGTGCGAAAATCGAGGTAATCGATATAATATTGGCAATGTTATGGCTACTTATACAAGTTGCAAAGAAAGAAAAAACATACCAACAGTACGATTTCATGAAGCATGGAACATGGAAAGGCCTATTTCTACGGGTATAGAAGGTATTTCCATCCAAAATTACTCACACTTCACGAAAGGGGAAAATCAGGGCTATATCTAAAATTCTCTTTGCATACACCCCCATGTGAAATTCTCGTACGTGTATAACCCGGAACACACGGCACCGACTACCCACGACCCAACGAAACTAGAAGTCGCGTCGGATATAATTGAATCCAGCCATACGACTGCGATTTTGCGGTTGTAATTTAGCCGATGAGAAAGTAATATACAGTCACATTATGACACTGTTCAACATGGAACCTGACCAACAATCATATAATGAAACATGTAAAACTGTCTGCATACAAGAAATAGGGAACGAACTTGTAATCATGTGGGTAGAGAGATCATACTTGTGCAATCCGACTTTGAAAGCTCACCCGAATAGTAACATTATTCAACAAGCGAAGGCGGGAATGTGTACGGCGCTTGGGATTAGCTATTGAAATAAGACAAAACAGAATATTCTTAATTTATGGTGTTTACTACGTATTTTAGTGTAACTATGTACAATGTCTTCGCTACAACATGGTAGAACCATGTTATTGGGAGATTCGGCTCAGTTTCATAAATCATGCCATGGGAAATTGGGAACAATACATCCTGTGTTGCCACTTTGATGAAGGACTTTTGGTTTTCCGAAAACACAAAATGACCATTATGTTTCATGTATTTTGACTCATGAATGTTTACAAGTTTTTAGTCTATGTGGGCTATGTTTTTGCACTGTTCGCCAAATGAGACAAAAACAGCCAGAAGCAGCACATACCTTTATGTCTATGCACTGGCGACATCTGAAACTGATAGGATTTTGTGCGACACGAAAATTCTTCACTGCTACTCAGGTCTACGATACCCCATCACTCATGGTCGGTGCAGTGTGACATGGTGTCGTCGTAATAATGAGAGACTCCACACTGTTTCACAACTGTCTACGATTGCTGAGTTTTGCCGGATCATGAGTAGTCAGAGCGGTGTGACCCGGGTCTTACACACTGCCGCCTGCAACGCTAAAAATTTTTCTACCTATGGGCGTCGGGTTTCAACCACGTGAAATTAGTGTGCGGTAAAAGCTTATAATGCTCACTTGCATATTTTTTTTTTTAATTCAGGCGTGAGATGGCAAAATAGCCGTTGAATTGAGACAAACATTGATTTTTTTCGTAAGACAACAAGCACCGCGTACCCACCAGATCGTGTTAATTCGAGGGTCCACCCCAATTTTCATTAATCTTTAGAGTCGTCTTGTATATACTGGTTAATCACTCTCATGAATTGTACCTTATGAATTCATGCATGTTCTTTTAGGGCAACCCTATTTGCTATTGCTAATGTTATTCCAAGTGCATATCATGTTCAAAACACTTGTAATATGGCAGAGACTTGCAGAATAAAGGAGAACTGATGAAGCGACGGTAGTGAACCACCACATATCTGGTCAGTATCGTTTTTGGTCCTTACTTCCTGGGTTTTTCAACTTTCCTAGGACATAATAATCACAAACGAGTTATTGAGAGTCGGGTAGCTGGAGAGGAAACTAAAACATTTTCAGTGGACTAATGAAAATTGATATAATCGTAGTCGTGGCTCGGTTAGGATTTTGTTCAAAGTGACGTCAAGTCTCCTCTGGTCGTGTGTGGTGTGCGGTTAGATTTGTCCTGGGATTAAATTGCTTTTTTCTGATTCAGTGAGTGATTAATGCCTAACTATAACATAAATTTTCTACTCAGGGTGGAAAACATGCATACAGATACACTGCTTCGAACATTGCCATTCTTAATTCCATGACATCATTGATAACTAAATTACATATAGACGGGTACCAGGGGAATCCATGTACTAATAAGTAAACGAAACGACATAGCTGATTAATTTGCGTGGTAAAATCCATTTTAATGAAGAGCTCGTATCTTCATCTCAACGAAACTGAGTTTACTGCCACCACCTTCTTTTATTTTGTACCATCTTGGTGGATATAGGTTCAGGTTGGTGCCACCACATTGAGCGTTGCTGGTGGCAAACCACCATCCAGCACCATTAATAATGGCGCAATGTTTGTCTTCAACCTGGTCGTTATCTGAGTCGTAGGTAGAGAACCCTTGGTTTGCACGATCTTTTAGAGTTTCCGCACCATTGGGACCTTAAGTTAAGTAGGTAAGTAGATAAATGAACAAAATATTAGAAATAATTCACCAGAAGGTTGTATTCCATTTACAGATATGGTTACAAACTACGAAAGAGAAGTTATATGTACTTCTGAAATAAAAAAAAACCTCTTTTCAAGGATTTGACATCTTATTTATTTCTTCTTAGTTTTTAAGAGTGTTTGTTAAGATGTCTCCAAGGTTGCAAACTGGCAGAATATAAATACCTCCTTTCTTCGTAACTTCTTTTCGTACCAAAAATAGTGTCAGTGTATATTATTATTTATTCTAATATTTTCACAAATTTATGGACATTACAAACCGGCAGTTCCATTATATGTGCCTACGACTGTCAAACGATAGCCATCACTTTCGTTGCTGACACAAAAGTCATTGTAATGGGCGTAGTAGGATACTCCTGCAGGGTCGGTCATATCAATTCGAAGCTCATGTCGTCTTTGGTTGGTGAGAAAATGCAATTTATCACTTCCTAACCAGAACTCATCGTCCGGTCTGCCAAAGCCTTGTTTGTAATCAAACCAGCTACGATTGAAATCAACAGTGCCGTCTATTCGACGCTGAATCACCTAACGTGAATTAGAAAAGAAACAACAATCTATGCTCATGATTGTCTTGCATTGACTGATATGGAATTTTCTCTTCATTGTTAGTCCACCTAAGTATGTTATGTAGGTCATTGCAATTTTACGAACGGTAGGGGCTGTAAAATATCTATACCTGTCAGACTATAGACAAGATGAAAAATAACTAGTCAATTTATTCTTCGAAACAGTAAAATATAAATAACGTTCCGCTTTGCATTTTTGAAAACGTAATTATTTGAGTCTGTACTTAGATAGTGGACTTTTGATGAATATAGAAAAAAGCTGAAAATTACCTTTAACTTATTTGTGACTAAAAACATACACATCCCCACCAACTCACACACACTTACTACACAAATCAATGAATAGTACATAATTGCGTGTTCTAATTATGCAACAAATTAAAGAGGGCATCTTGATGTTTTATCGGTTCCAACTCACCGTCCAGCCTCCTCCGTTGAAGTCGTTGCAATAGACATCGAAAGGTTCACCAGTCCAGTTTATCGGTCTGATGGTATAAACACCACTTGGTCGTTGAAACGACTTGTATGCAGAAAGGCAGTCGAAGGGTATGCACATCGTGTCATTGCTGTGGTAACCACCCTTGCACATTAGAATTCCGTTGATACATGAACAATTCATTGTGCAATTGGATGTAACGTAAATTTCCTTCTCCTGAGAAATAAAGAAAGGGAATAAAATGTCTCCGACTATCGGGGCATACACGCTGACAAAAAACAGAAAAAATACTATGTGAAAATATTGCTAATATATAATCTAGGAAGTAATTGTTATTATGCAATCAAAATCGATGATGTTAACACCGTAACTGCAAAACAGAGTTTTTTTTTGTCCAAACAGAGAAGAAGAAAGCAAGAACCATATTTTTCTATTCAACAAATCGTGCAGTATTATGGTTATCAACTAAATGGGAGAATCTATTTCATAGAGTTTGGAGATTTCAGGAGATTTCATGGCGTAAAATGCTCAGATTCTTAATTTATGCAAAGTATGCCCACTTTATAGCGACATATATCAGTTTTTGTCAATGAATAATCAGAATTTACTTTTTACTCATTTCGGAATAACTCGCTGATCCTCGCGCGACGTGGATATCAGAGACATGATAGTAGATGAGTCAATACTAAACGACTCACACGCAGTGGGGCAAGACATTAAAACGATTGAAAAATACTAGGACCTGCTACCCGAAATACAGAGAATGTGGAACATCAGAGTGAAATTCATGCTTATTGTAATTGAAGCTCTAGAAAGGACCACCAATAACATGGATAGATATCTGTAACGAAACGCTGGCAATCAGAAAGTGCAACAACTCACAACGGCACCACCACTAGGTACTACCTACATCGTCAGAAGGATACACAATCTTCCAGAATCCGTGTAGGACTCCAAGATGGGAGTCAAATACATACCGACACGAATGTTGAGTAAGAACAAGAAGTAGCAATACTAAAAACGATGACGTTAAAGAATTCGTGGCAAGGTATCAATGGAATTTGGAGTGACTAATTGCAACTGGGAAGATGATGGAGAGGTGAGTGGTGGTATCGTCCGATTGTGATGTAAAATATGATTGAGATATTTACAACTAAATGAAGCAGTTTGTTAGAGTTCTTTATTAAAAATCAAACTTCTTCCGGAGGATATTTAATAGTAGAACGAAAAATGTATTCAAGGACTATTTTAAAGGCATGTTTCTGTTAAGATTTAAATATCATCAAGCGCTATCAATTCAAGCCTTTCTAAGCGTTTTTGTCACAATCAAGGTTAGTGTAGAGAATCATTGAGTGAGAATTATTTCAGAATCTTACCAAAGTTTCCTCTGAGAATGCCAGATTTATTCAGTTATTAGAATTGTCAATGAAAGAGAGAAGATAATAATGTTCTTTGAGTGATACATCCAGGAAGAAAGTCCCATGGAAAGAGATATAGATCATACAAAAGAGTCCTTGTTTTCCCTTTTTGATGTACTTACTGGTATCAAAACGTCTTCATCTTGTAAGAAGCAGCCACAACTCTCCTTCCGTACGCATTTTGTGTCCATCAGTAGAAGATCTCTGGGACAGACGCAACTTCCATTTCCAGTACTGCAGTTGTTTGGACATACTGGTTGTTGACAACTTGGTTGGCAATCACAACTACTGTAAACCATGTTTGCCGGACATTCTAAGTTGGTGGTTGACCCATATGTAGTGAAAATGTCATTTGCTGCTAAAAGAAAAAAAGAAGTTCATTACTAGCATTTCGTAAACCACTATATTTAGTAATGCTACTAGCATTTAGTAGTATTACTAGTGCTACTAAGTTGGTACTCTGAAGGGTCAGATGATTAGTCTTTTAAATATAGAAATACAAAGAACTTTAATAATGATACTGAAAAAAACTTACTCGGTAAATATGTATTTGCATCACTTTGGCCACTTGTATTGTGTTGTGATGGAAATCTCTCCTCGAAATCACAAAGGTCTGCATGACACGGGAAAAATAGATGAAAACAAATAAACAACAAGAACTAAACCCTGTTGTAATTGGTGTTTTGCTAATGTGCTTACCAACTCAAGTTGCATTGTGCTTGTTTTATTGCTCTCCTCTTCATACCGCTTTCTGACAAAATATTGCTTTTTTGTGAATATTCAGATATAAAGAAATATAGAAGATTATATACAGCTAAAAAGTATTTCAAATTACGAATACTTACTCTCTCCACTAACAAAGCTGCTTAGTATAAGATATAGAAATATCAACAAGATGAAGATTCTTTTCCACAAAACGCACATTTTGAGTATGATTTTAAATGAACAAGTGATCTTGCAAATTTACTACAGGTGCAGTTCGTTTGAGATGTTATTAATTTGTGATCTTATCACTGTTTATGAAAATCTGCACCAATATTTTGTTCGCAGTAGAATAGGAATTTACCATTGCTCGTTTGTTCACAATAACACAATGTAATGTTTCAGTCACTGATTTATTAACTAGAAAAAATCAATATTATTCAATAACTTTTTAAGATCATTTTTAACTTGTATGTTAAATGAGCATTAAAATATGATACAATGAAATTCATTATAATGTCAATCTATCGTGCAATGCTTCTCTATTCAATGTTCCACTGTAAAATTAAGACAGAGTGTGGCAAACTTCCATGGATGCAGGTACCTGGGTTTCTGAATTTAGATATACGGTGTCAAATGTGCACAAGCAAACACTTGAATGGTAGGCAGGTGTACACTAGCAAGGGACACCTTTTTTTTTACTTTCTTTATCTTAAATGGACTAAAAAAAACCATCAAAGAAAAAACTATTTAAAAATATACGAATTTGATTCTAATTTACAATGGCTTTGCTGACTCTGTTGAGCAGTCTATCCGCAACCACCAAGTACAGTAAGTAACGTGACCCGTTTTCTTACATTCTCCATACTGAAAAGTCTCTGGGAATTGCATATCGCGGAACTGGACTGACAAGTGATGGCCAACGTTTTGTTGAATGATGCAAAATAAGAATTTCTTGTCTTCTCTATTATAGACAAGTAGGTGGCCACTTTGATATTCAATCTCCTTGAAAATTAAAGATTTCTTCGGTATAAAGCAGGATATTAAAAAACGAAAACCCGAGGAGAGGCTGCCATTTCACACGTCTTCACCAGTGTTTTGAAACTTTGTAGTACTTGACTCATACAATGAATCAATTCGATATTCTTCAATTTTGTACAGCTTTACGCAAAACCAAAACTACGCAATTTAAACACAATCACCTATAATCAACAATTAAGGATATAAAGATTTTACTGTGCATTTGTATGTACTGCATACAGGTTGCTATCGCTTAATTGCTATCCTAAATAGTCCTTAAATTCACTAGTATGTAGGTTCGCAACTGATTCGTTTTATATTTACCGATTTCCTGACTCATATGCAAAGTTTAATCTTAAAAAAGTGATGTCATTGGATAGGACATACCATTTCTCTTGTACTTATGTGTAAATTGAGTGGTTGTACAACGCAACGTCTCGATTTAATACTGGATAATTGTACCAGGTGTTGGAAACACATTTTGTATGAATGGCCATATTTGTAGTTTTACACATTCTTGCACGGCAAATTAATTTTGATATTTTGGCAAATAGTCTTCTTGATTATATTTTTTTCGAAGTTTCTAAATGTTGAGTTATCATGCTTGAAAAATCACCTCTTTCACCTTATTAGCATTCATGACGTTCCAAAACTTTACGCATAAAATGTGAATAACCATTATATCCTCAGTTACTCACTCTTCAATACGTCAATACGCTGAAGAAGACCGCAGGAATGTTCGAAAAATTCGTGCATCATTTTCTCATTTTCTTATATTACATTGAATTGCACCACATATTTGTGCTCCAACATGTCTAATGGCCTGACGGTCTTAATCAATCGGCCTATTTCTATTCATTCTACGTGGATCCCTTTACCTTTAAACAAATATATTACGTCTGTATCACTGAGATTCATTACCAGTAACTTGAAGTGGAGCTTGAAAAAAGGGAGGCAATGATTCTCACATGAAGATACATTGAAGATTTAAAACTCCTTCCTGATTGCCAAAGGAGCTCGTCAAGTGTTCCTGGAATCCATCAATGAGTCAATCACTTCACTTTTTCGACCTCGAAGTACACTTTGTTAGATGACTATAGAAAAATAAGGGAAAGCATCAAAATCGAGGCAAGCGGATCATTCCTTAACAATAACATTGACACTCATCCACTAGAGCTATTCTCACTGCATGCACTGTATTTCTGTACAATTGTGCCTCTCTTTTTTTCAATCACATTGTTTGTTTTCTTTCACCTCGTTGGGGTATCTTGTCTCCTTTGTATAATTATTACATTCTCCCTGAATATGATCCCGTGAGTGGGCTGAAATATAGCATCATGTCACTAAAATCAGAGAGGTACAAGAGAAGTAGATACAACGGTATGATTAAGTTATGCTTATCCTGTTAGATTTTCTCCCACGTGATAACTTTCAGTTCATGAAGGGATGAGAAAAGTTTAGAGTGCTGTTTTACCTTTGTGTGAAGCACCTCACTTCTTGGGACCTTCAAGTAATCTTAATTCACACCTGCTCGTAATCTTTGAAAAGGGTTGCGAGGTTCCTTTCCGACAATCAACTCAAAACGACTGTCTCAAAAATTGAAACGATTGAATCAAGAGAGACTGGTATACAAGAATAAGCCACAGACCTTTGCAATATTCAAATGACGAAAATGATCATAAGACTATGTTTNNATAAGACTATGTTTTACTGTTGCACTGTATCCATTCTCACTATTGTTTGCAAGTTTGCAGATGGCGTATCCATGTTCAATAGGTTACACAACATCAAATTTTTCTACTGCGATTGGCGTCAGTAGGCGTTGGTCAGCGTCGGAAGTTGAAAACTTCTTCATAACATGTATTTCATCTTTCAAGAATGAGAGCCTAGAGATGATTAGAGAGCTTATTACCGTCACGATGAACCCATTCAACTCTACAATCATTTCGAACAACTTTCATCAGAACATCAGAGATGATAATTTCACCGTTTTCGTTATCCGTTTCCTGAATACCAAAGATCTTGATGTAGCTCCTTCTGGAGAAACGGTCAAGTTTATTTTTCTCACTTGCCACTACTGGGACTCTTTGTTTTCTTAACGCTTCAGCTTCCTTGGAAAGCTCTCTAACCTTTTAATCTTTTCGTTGATTTTCTATCTCTAACGCCTCAAACCTTTTTCGTGTTGGCCTAAATCTTTCATTAACTCACGTTTTAAGTCTTTCAAAAAAGGGGGCTTATTGAGTTGATATCAGTAAAGATTGTGGTGATTTTGAAGTATAAAAACACACGACAATACTCACATTTAGCATAATTAATCAAGTTTCACATCCCATAGTTATGAAAACTATCATTTTTTCCCCGAATTTTCGACCGCTCTTTGCTCCGATTGCGTGCATGTGAATGTAGACAATATGGAAATGTCTGGTCACGAATTTTCAAACACCAAATTTAATCGTTGGTTACTAACTCATTAATGTTCCATCTTATGTAAAACTTTGGGATCCGTTTAGCTTGAATGTTTGTCATTAGTATGTGAAGGAAACTTGACCGGTTTAGTAAAATTGAGTAAACATCACAAAACAACTCAATGAGCCTCTTTAAGTCTTCTACGACTTTTTCGCATAATTTTCGTAATAGCCAAGTCAACGATTTCTCACCCTCGGGATATGAGCCGAGAGACAAACCTTGCTTTGAAGACGTAGTGGAAGATGGATAGGGTGCAGATGCTGAGACTGGGAGAGCGTGGCAGCGTAAGCGACAAATCATCTGGTTCAACCACCCCCGGGAAATAAACGTCACCAAACATTTCTTTGCCTATAGTTACAGACAAACATTTCCCACCCAATTCCTTTATACAATTTTTTCTTAACCAAAATACAATTAAGGTAAGCCTACAGCTTCTTCCTGGAACATCAGGTCCATCATGCAATCACACAACAGTTGACAGTTAACACCAGCACTGGGAGAAAGTGAATGTGATTGCAGGGTCAAGACCGGATGTCCGGTCAACGGTAACCTTCCCAGCAGGTGTTGGTATGTACGGTTTAACGTAGGCTTGCAAATCTATGAATGCAGTTAGAGCAGATGCATGATTAATACATGTCGGTTGTACTGGCTAAAACAAGGGCAACTGCCTGACCTCAAATGTGGTCTACCAAGCCGACATCACAACTCCAGAGGGCACAGTGTCATACATATGGAAGATAGAGGGTTCATTCAAAACCAGGTCCGCCACCGATAAAAAAAAAAATCCTTAAAATACATTATGTATGAAACAGAAACAGAGATCTATGAGAAGTTTCCAAGTAAAAATGTTTCGTACATGACTACTGTAAACGTCAGTGTCTAGAGTAAGACTAGGTACACCAGCAATGTTTTTAAGTCACTGCACCTAATAGATAATTGTTTTGGTGTCTACATTTTGTTATTATTTTGTTTATCTTGTTAAGGTTGCATAGAGTCGGCCTCAATTGATTAAAGTATTTCTTGGCGATGCATACCGTAAGTTACATCTTCTTTTGTGGGGTCGTATGGGCTATTTTTCGTGACAATGCTCCACTTGATGCTGCAGTCTTTTCTTTGTTGCGTTTTTCATATCCTAGATGTGTTTGCTTAATTGTGCAATTGTGTAAAGGACCAAGACGAGATAATGAGAATGGTCTTTCAGTGATACTCAGACACAGGCACCAACAAAAGTGACTAAGCTAGTTACACTTTTTCGTTTTTGGATAGGGAACAGGAAAATCAATGAGTGCCAATCCACCTGGTACTATACTAACTACAGTGCTTTTGAGGGAAAATTTAAAATTCAGGTTATGACAAAGGTAATAATGAAATTGCAACATCCTTTTTTCTAGTGATTTCGTGCACATGTATTTGTAGCGATTTCAGGAATTATAACACCAGTGTCAGATAAGGAGCCATCGTATTCCATTCGCGAACGTTCCGTTCGAGTCATTAGGAAAATGCCTGATGTGATCATGTTTCCAGATTCCGGTTTGCTATTCCAGAAAATAACGTCATTATCATAGCAAAGAGCTTACTAACGGAACCTGGAAAGTGCTATATTTACGCGATATCGAGACGATACTTCTATCGAAAATCGATAATTCCTTGCCACTGACCGTCGGGTTTGAATTACGAAGAAGCTCTGTGCGGTACACTTTAAGTGGGGCCACCTGCATCATTTTTTGAAATGAGGTGATTAAGATGTGGCAAACGTTGACCTGTTTGTAAATAAAACAATAGAACCGAGTACTCACAAAAAGCGGTTTTGCATGCCAAGTAAAATCTTTTGAGATCTCACTGCAACGATAAGGTGTTACTTCAACAAACAAACGCACACATTATCACACACAACCAAAACATCCTCTTTGCTACTTTAGGTATGTGATTTCACTACATAAAAGTACGTTATTTGCCTCTAAGAGGGTGCTTAAGAGAAATTCATGATAACTCTGTCCGTCAGGTCACAAAAGATAAAGCAACAAAATTTTCATTTGGCTAACAACTTGACAAACATTCATGAAATCGTAGTCTTAGATCGATTCACTCTGTCATGATGCTTTTATTTCGAATGGACGTTGGGTCCCATCGGCTCGTGGTTAGTCGGTATTGTGAGGTGTGGCCTCGGCTTCATGCTTTAATAATTTTTTGATTCAGTGAGCGATCAAAGCCTAACTATGGTATACATATGCTGGTCACCGGAGAAAACATGTTTCACTACTTTTACATTTCAAAACAATTCTTTCTTGTCACATAAGATCATTGTAAGTAAAAATTTACATATAGACCAGTAACAGATCGAGGAATTCACGTGATAGTAGTTAAATGAAAGAAACGGTATAGCTGATTGATGTGTACTTGAGGGTATTGTAACAACTCGTACGTCATGATTTTAAATGACAGGTCGTATCTTCATCTGAACGTAACCGAGTCTATCGCTGTCTACATTTATTTGATACCATCTTGGAGGATATTGGTTCAGGTTGGTACCGCCACACTCACGCCTGTTGTCGGAATACCACCATCCAGCACCATTGGTATTGGCGCAATTTGTGTCTGTAACTTGATCGTTATCTGAGTCGAAGGTGGAGAATCCTTGATTTGTACGACCTTTCAGAGTTTCCTCACCATTGGGACCTCAAGTTGAAAACAAAATGATGAAAGATCATCCACAGAGTAATCACAGATATATCACTACAAGGATATATTCCATTAACATACATAGTGTCCAATTATTAAAGAAAGTAACTTTACTAAAGTAGTGTGTATACTTCTTTATTTTTTAATTTAATCGTGAAATGTAATAATGAAAAGTATTCCTTTCGATGTTAAAAATCTTTTTTTTTTATTTCTTAGTTTTTAAAGGACGTTTGCTAATACATCTCCAAGTTTGAAAACTGGCATAATGTTAATACTCTCTTTTCACTCCATTGCTTCTCTTACCACATTCATCCAAACGTAGTGTCCAATATTTATTTGAATATTTTTACAAATTTGTAGATATTGCAAACCTGCAGTTCCGTTGTATGTTCCACTGACTGACAAACGATAGCCATCACTTTCGTTGCTGATACTGAAGTCACCGTAATGGGCATAGTAGAAAAGTCCCCCAAGGTCGATCATATCAATTCGTAGCTCATGTCGGCCTTGGTTGGTGAGGAAATGCAATTTATCATTTCCCAACCAGAACTCATGATCCGGTCTCCCAAAACCTTGTTTATAATCAAACCAGCTGCGACTGAAATTAACAGTGCCATCTAAGCGACGTTGAATCACCTAGGGTTAAGGTGAATCAGAGAAAGAGATGAACCATGATATTTGTCTTGCATTGGCTGATATGAAACTTACTTTTCTTCGTCATCTCACAGTTTAGCAACGTTTTGTGTACGTGACTGCCAATTTGCGATCCCTAGTAACTGTAATTTATCATACTTATAGACAATGTAAAGGTATATTTATTATTCCAAACAATAAAATAAAAGAAACTGTATTCATGGAAACTACTGCCGTACAAAGGATGAATATATGAAAAGAGTCAACCCGTTGAACAATAAGAGTAGTTATCAGCATGCTTCTCAAGTTTCGCTTCTATACACAGTAGTTTACTGATATAAGTTTGTACTACCGAAGGAACAATGGCAAAGAAAGGTTTACAGACTACTATACAAGTAATGTTTTCTCCTCATGATTTGTGATTGGAGTTCCAGTACAGACTTTTGCCAAACAGAGGTATGAAACTAAGTGCTATATACGGGACTTTTAAATCATTTGAGACTAAACACACA
>VJOZ01085666.1:0-12536 GCA_009801055.1 Stichopus horrens | reverse complement strand
ATTCACCTGTGTGCCACCCAACTCTTTCTGGCAAGAAAGTAGGGTCACGTGTGGCCATTGCAACCGGGGTGGTGTGGAGATGTTCTCACTTCCCAAAATTTGTCAGAATGAGGGTAGTTGTAAAATCTGAAATACCAGTTGGTATTTTTCATATCTCATAGTCTAGCACAGATAGTGCTACATTGCATGTAAGGTTGCCAAGTAGGTGAAAAATATCTCATAAAGAGAATGGAGGACCTCCACTTCTTTTACAACGTCCTCTCCCAGGCCAACCATCAGTCATATCATGCTTTCCCCATGTATCAAAATACCTTATTGCATGGCATTTTTCTCACCAAGCCGGCTATCATTTACAAAGTTATCAGTACAGAACCCTGCTTTGTACTTATCGTACTTATGCATACACTCATTGATGGTTATGTCTGCAAACTAGTAAAAAAATAATTGTAAGAGAGTAAACATTATTGGAATATCTTGACTGGAACTACAACTTCTCAGAAAAATTGAGGGCAGTAAATGACAATGACACAATTATTTCCATCCACATGGAGAACATAACATATAGCAGTGAGACAGTGGTAAATGCAATATACTGTAAATTATTACATAATACGTATCTTAAGTGCAAAATATTGCAACAGACTTTGTCTAGGGTTGCCTATAGTAGGTGAAAATTTATTGAAAATAAAATCTGTTGAAGTAACTATTCTGGAAATTATACAGTAGCACAAATATTCTAGATAAGAGCAATCCAAATTTACACCATTTTCCAATTTTTATCGTTAATTGACTTAGTAGATGCAGACAACAAGATCCCTATTTTAAGGCTAGGTACATCTAGCTAAAATGCACCAGGGGAGTGCTCTTCCCTGCCATCTGGTGGTTTTGAAAAGCCAAACTTTTTCTGTGCACTCTGCATTAACCAATGAGGGTTCTCCACTTAGCTAGCTCCTGCCCTCGCTAAGGCTCCCTTAAACAACCCCTTTTTTGTGTTTTCTGAGCCTGGTTAAGTCCTTTTCATAACACTGCACCTCTTTAATTCTGCACCCCCTTCTGATAAGGTATCCTTAATGTCCAATTCTATTGGGAATCAACTCAGGGTGCGGTGGCTACTGAGTTTGAAAAAACTCAGCCAGTCGGAATTGCCTTCACATTCCCCTAAAAATGTGACACTAGCTATGGCCCTGCGGTCACCATAATTAAGGTGGTCTTTCATCTGGCTTTCGGACCTACTTGATGGACTGTCCAGATTTTTTGTTTCCCGTCCATTTGTGATCACATAGCACCAGACATTAGTATGATACAGTAATCCTCTTCTCTGAAAATGCTAATGTAGGCCTTCTCAACAACGCAAGATTTCATTGTTAGACACCTCTTAATTTGCCACAACTCTACTATATGATCTACATCATGCTTAGAACACCTGTAAAGTGTGATCTCAGGCCATCTGGGATATTTGTGTGTAAAGCCACAAATGTACTTAAATACGTTATACCATCTCGGCATGGTGGCACTCCACTCGTAGTAGATGGCAGTGTAGGTTGTGCTCTTTTTCCATCATCAAGAAATCTGGAAACCCAACAAAGATGGGAAGCAATTGACTAATATCATCCAAAATTGACTCCAATATCTTCTAGCAAAACTGATCACTTGAATGTCGAGACAAGGCATTTATAACTTTCAGGCATTTGCCTCTGGCTGGGTGCAAAACTCCTTCCTAACCTCTACTACATGGTCTGGAAATCCCTTCCAGTCCAAGCATTTGGTACACTGTCAGTATACATGTAGCACCTTCAATATAACCAACTTAGAGATATATGAATGCTTATTATATACTTACTAAAAACTGCAGTTCATATCACTTTCACAAAAACGTGGACACTTAAAACTTCCTAACCCCCATCATGACATGTACTAATCCATCACAAGTTCTGGAAGGTTTTCCATTTTATGGTTAATGCTACATTAAGTTGGGTATCATGTGACTATAATTTTGCTCCATTATCCCTTGTCTAAGAATTTGCTTGGAGTCAATGGCTACATGTGGAAGTCATAAATCTAAGTGAACTTGAGTGAATTTACCCATTTTGTAATGATAAAACTGCTTGTGTAGGTCTTGTTTACTTTTCATGGATACTAGCTGTCCAGCTAGCAAGGTGTGGTCATTTCTTTTTACAAATAACAGAGAAAAGTACCATGTGGTAGAGAAGACACATCATTTGATTGGCTGGATGGGAATAGTTTTGCATAGACCCTAATGGGGTCACACTAGTCGTAACGGTGGGTGAAGGAATACTGGTAGGATGTCAGTCCCAAGTTTTGTGTACATAGCTAATTCATATAGTTCATCGAAATTCTCCAGTTTCTCTATCAAAGGCCTGTTGAAGGAATTAAGCCAACTGCTGGACAGCCAACTCTAGGACAACCAACTACTGTACTTTCTTTTGGTTGTCCTTATGGAATTTCGGTGGTCCCGGACAATTGGACATCCATAGAAATTGAGCCCTAGGTCTTTCCATCTAAAGCTCTGACAGCCAGTCCCTCAGTGTGTCACTTCATCGTACAGCAGGGTTAACATTTTGAAGAAAGTCATGATTTAAATTAGTGACTTAAATGATAAACAGTGATTTAAACCAAATAAACTGATTGAAGTCGTGATTTTTTCAATGGAAATGATGACTTTGAGTGGGATTTTAGTTGGCTTGATTCAAATCATAAAGAACCCTTTTGAAAAGTCTCATGTCCTGTGCAATACTGGACAACAGACGGGAGAAGCACTGCAACCAGAAACAAAGAGACAAACTGTACTACGCTCAATGTTCAAAAGTTTAGTGCAGTGTAATCTTACATAATGCACATCCGGTTTGTGCACTGTGTAATGAATAAGAGGTCGATGGTTAAACTGATAGTTCTATGAGATATTTTGTAGGCTATAGCTTTCAGTACTCCTCTCTTGAAAAGTTAATCAGTATTTTATCAGTAGTTTGATACTTAAAATTGTTTACATTTACCCCTTGTTTGTTTGCCTCTTGGAATTACTGTGCCTATATCAGCAACAGTATAAATACATCATAATTGAGTATTGCTATATGCGGTATTTAATTCACCACGCAGGTGTTCACAGATGACGAAGGGCATGCTAGTAGTAACTACCACCAGTTCATCGATGATATAGAAATGGGGGATTCCGACCTAAATTTCCGTTCTTCACGAAAATTGAGAGGCGGCGTCGCTGTAGGAACGTTGCTAGCGACAGTGGCATTGGTAGCTGCATGTGGCATTGGTCTAGGTTTTGTGATCGGTTGGTTCTCGAAGGGGCCGATCGAAGAAGTCACTCAGGATGTTCCCGAATCATACAAAGTCTGGTTAGAGGCCTTGGAAGAGACAGACAGCTCAGAAGTCACCAAGATGATACTCGGTGAGATACGCGCTGATAACATCAGAGAAAATCTGAGGTGAGAGATCAATTAGCGACTCAGAATTGTGCAAATGAAAAGTGTATGTTGCAATCTTTTTGGAAGTAGCACACATGGAATAGTTCTCTGTATTGGAGATATTGTAAGTGAATGGTTGAATGCTCAATATTGTATTGTAGTGTCTTCATGTCGATGGAAAAGTTCAGTGATGACTCCGGCGTCTGAGATATCTAAAGTGTCTAGCGGACCTCCAGACCATTTTATAATAAGGTCGTCCTTCATGAGTCCACATGACCTCATGTAAATGCTGAAATGATGTATGACAGTCCAAAGCTTAGCAGCGAACTGTAGTTTGTCCTGAATTCGAATTGGAAGATCAGGATGCAACTTTGGGTGTCAACATTACAGTTGCCTTCAAAATTTAGTTTGTCATAGTGGTTCTGTCTACAGATTCGCCCAAACAAATTCATGCAGACAAAACAAATCATCGGCACGGACCATATTTTGGCCAAAGAGTGATGGTTATTAGTCTTCCGTTGAGGGTTAGGGGTTAAGTTTGTATGTACATAACATACATCACTCAACTTCATTCATTCACCGTAGTTCGCATTTAATTTTTGCAAATGGTGTCAACACTGTCGGAAACTGCAACATGACGTACAGTTGTTGTGGGGAAAATTAGCCTTAATTTTTGGAAGAGCCATCCACATTTTGCATAAAAGCAGTTTATTTGACAACTAGCTAAAAACTTAGATGGTTCATTTATTGTACAAGGCCATAAAATTTTATAACGGAATTGTCCCTTGAGACTATATCAAAATTATTTGTATCGTTCAGTTTCATATCTGGTCTGTAATGATGCATCATCCACAGGCATCTGACGTTGAACCCACATCTTGCAGGAACAAAGGCTGACAAAGAGACTGCTGATTATGTTAAAGGTGTGTGGGACAATCAAGGCTTGGATACGACAAGGATTGTACCCTACGATGTCGTTTTGTCTTACCCCGACACAGAGAAACCAAACCTGGTATGTGATCTGGATGCATGCTATGAAGTTCAATGGGTGTCTTTATTATTTGTTTTGTTAACCTTTAAACATTTTGGTAAGATTGCAGTACATGGCTTATTATTCTTGTGAATTGGTCTTACAAGAACTTCATGAAGTTGTACTGGTAAATTGTATTTTAAATTATTACTACCATGGAGCTACATCTGAGAGGACAAAATCACTCAGTGACATACACACAAGGATGATAAAAAAAAAAATAGGCACAAGAGAAGTAGCCACTGAGTTGGAAATCAACTCTTTTAGAGCCAGAATTAAAATTTGCTACAAACTTTCAATCTCGTGCATCAACTGTGAAAAGTACATCGTACTGGGAGCCAGCTTGCCGTTTGGTGTAGTCTGGGAGTGGTCATGTGACATTTCCAAAGATGTTACACTCAAGTCTGAAATTCGGAAACTTTCGATAAACTGAAAGTGTAGCAACAAGAACATTATATCTTAAATCCTTCCCCGATTGGCACCACATGTAGTGCAGTATCTCAGCATCGCTTGGATGTGTTGTCTGCTGCTGATTGAATTTGTACAATTGCATGTTATGTACATCAGTCTGCTTGAAAAAGTTCCAGTTGGCCCTTCATGCAAAACAGTGATTTTTAGTAACGTTGTGCTACTTGGAGATCTGAGAACAGTCAGGAATTATTCCTTATTCCCAGAAATTCACTCCAATTTCATTGTGAAATATTGTAATTTAGTTTTGGAAAAGTTGTATGATTTTCACTGGAGAGGAAGTACAGGCCACTGACTATGATTCATGGTATAATTTTCCTGCTGGTGTGTATTAGAGTCTTCACAAGAACTTCTGCCGTCGTAGTTGAAGCCGTGGTTATGCTTGTTTTGATTTTCAGATTTCAATCTTGGATGATGATGGAAGTGTGTATTTCCAGTCTCAACCAGAGGAAGAGGACCTTGGCGGTGGAGAGAAAAATGAGGACATTGTATTCCCCTTCAATGCTTATGCACCAGCAGGTGTGGTGGAGGTGAGGCAAATTGAGAAAGTTCCGACGGCATTTTGATCCAAGAAAACGAAATCATCAGTCCTTGTATGCAGACCGAAACCAATTGGATGTCACTTTCATGCACATATTTAAAACATTCCTGCACCTGAAAATATGGAAGTAGCAATATAGTTCTTACTTTATTAAAAAAATTATAAATCTTTTTTGACATTTTATTGGTGTTTGCTATTTTAATGCTGTTTGGCAGCCGGGATTTAATTCTTTTGGTGGTATTGCCAAAACTGGCGGCGTGCGTCTATTTTCACACACCCAGTTGCCATGTAGGACACAAATTATCTTCGATGCTCAAATGACAAGCTGGCATTTTCCCTTTTTCTGTTTCAGGGAGAATTGGTATACGTGAATTACGCTCGAGCGGAAGATTTCAATCAGCTAGCAGAGATTGGAGTCAATGCCTCTGGAAAAATAGTTATCGCCAGATATGGGAAGATTTATCGTGGTGATAAGGTAATTAAAAAATAATTGATTGATGGAATTATCTGCAACAGTCAATTTTGTGTCAGATTGATTCCTGCTTTATATTTTATCACTACTTTCACCATTATTAAGGACACATTAAAGCTGTGAGTGTAGTGATAGTGTGATAGGATGTTTAACTCAGGGTACCACATTGCCTCTTTAATTATCCTTTCAATCTATCTGCTTCAATAGAAATGGTATTTATGGAACTTCTACCACATTTACTCAACGATTACTCTCCCAAATTAGGTCGTACCTCTCACCTCGGTGCTTTCATTTCTCTCTTGATGATTAGGGAATGTCTACAAGATAACTCGTTGACATTGTCTTACATCCTTGACCAAACCATTGTATTAAAATATTCTTCTGTGTGTCTTCCTCATTACCATGAATTCTGCAGTGATCAAGTCAGATAATCAATGATTCAACCAAATCAATCAACCAAATCAATTACTAAATTGAATGCTACCAGATAATTCTGCTCAGAACATTAAAGTACATTACTGTCATTTTTTTTTTTATTTGCTTCAGGAAAATCAAGCCTACCTAAATGGAGCTAAAGGGTTAATTTTGTATTCAGATCCATCAGATTATGCAGTTGAAGGTGCTGACTCTGTGTATCCAGACTCTTGGTACCTTCCACCCTCAGGTATTCAAAGAGGGTCTGTGTTTCGACCAAGTGGAGACCCACTTACACCTGGATACCCCTCCACAGGCAAGTAAAGCCAGCCCTCACCAGCAGGTGACTGGTATGTGTAACTTGAGTGAGCGATATTTGTAATCACTCTCAGGAAATTATTTTCATGTTGAATTCCCAAATTGAGGTTTGGTGGGATAAGAAATACTGTTCCTCGAAAGTGACTGTTTTTATCATTTTTAGTATATTTACTGAATTAATCCTATGACACCAGAGCAAACGAAGGAACATGTGCGTTACCGGCTTTTTTTTTATTTCACAAGGAGCTCTTTTTTTTTTGCATTTGTGTTTTTGTAAATTTGGCCCAAAAGTTTGTATTTTTGCCTCCATCAGCCTCAGGGGTGGATCTGAGAGTATCATCAAGCAATAAATTTGTTCATGATGCACTGGTTTTAATGTTTGATATCTGCAGTTACAGCTGTTATCATGATGAATTATCACTGTTGGATGTTCTTCCTTACAAAACAGAGAAAGCATTTCGAGAGTCACCGGAGGATATTTCATTCCCCCACATCCCTGTTCAGCCGATTGGATACGGTGATGCAAGTCACATTTTGAGGTAGACATCAGCAGCTGTGCATTTTTTTTGTTTTACGTAATCACTACTTTATTGTTACGAAAGATGCTGGTAGCTAATTAAACTCTCCAGTGAAACACTTTATATGTTGGTACAAGCAAAAGGCGTCAGTGGTTCACAGGTTCCTGATTACAGTGGAAACCGTGACAACGGTCGTTTGACCAATCTACCCCATGACCATCAGACCGTCAAGGTGATGCCGTTAGTATCAGAACGAATTGTGTTTGCTGAACTGCATCATTGGTTATACAAGTTAATGGTAGGGAACCAAGTTATTAGCGATACAAGTACAATCTGTAGATTCAATTAAGTGGAAACATTTGTCACAAAAAGTCAATATTTTCTTGTTTTTGTATCTCTTGAACTGCCAGATTTGAGTTCTTGAAAGTGTGACCTTCTACTACTTTAGTCAGGACTTATGCCTTATGGAAACTGTGTATCAATCACCCATGTAAAGTTTTGCAATTCTTACTTTCAAAGAAGCAAACATCATTAGAGCCAAGACAAACGTCATCATGCTTTCTCTTGAGTATACCATTTTAAAGCAGAAGTCATGATATGGGGAGTCTCTCTTTCACATGAAAAAAAATTTTTTTTGCCATGAGATTGTCTAGTTAGACGTGGTTGAAGGACTTCATAAATTGTCCTAATTGTGAATAATGTGGTCCATAAATGTGCTGATGTTGAACATAGTTAGCTGAACTTACCCCAGAACCGATACATATGAACAATTGTATGCAAATGCCGAAGAAAATTTCATTCATACTCTCTGATGAGATTGTCAGTAACATTCCTTCTGTTAATTGTACTCTCATCTGTTAGAGAGATGGCTGGCAATGATGTCCCCAAGGAGTGGAGAGGCGGCCTGAATCTGACGTACAGACTTGGACCAGGATTAGTCAATAACAGGTAAACTTTGATATTCTATGACTATAAAAAAATAAATTGAAATGAATATCTTTAAAACAAAGAGACTGCAGTTGTCATGATAGCTATGTACGAAGTAATGGTATCAGCATAGGTGTATATGTTAATTTACCTTATGTAGGTACACACATCCATTCTGATTGTGATATTACAGTGGAATTGATAGTACATTGATATCACTGATATTATCATATCTATGATGAAACATATTTGTTGAATACTGTTTAATTGAAATCAGTTAAAGACTTTATCTGGAATAAAATGCATGTTAATTGTTCACTTTCGCTCATCACTTTCACCCATCTTTCTTCCATATTTCAAAATGATTTTTGATAAAGTAAGCTTGTTGAAGATGAGACGTATGTAAATCAAAAGATGCTTTTTGTTTGTTTTCACAGGACGGTCAAGCTGGATGTCAACAACAAACTACAAACAAACACTACTTACAATGTCATAGGTACTATAACTGGCAGCCTAGAACCAGGTATGCAATTAGTTAAATGGGGTTCAATGCAATGAAGGTTGATGTGAAACAGTGTCAGAGAAGAGGATGGTGCTAAACTAGGCCACCCTCTCTGCAATTACAAGTTGTGCTCTGAAACTCTGACAGAAACCTTCATATATGCATTTCAATTTATGCATCTCAAATTCAATGCACTTGGGTGTAACATCACAAGAAAGGTGTTTGCATATCAGGCCTCGAGTTTGAAATATTCCCGGTGTGCTTCAAATCACACCTCTCAGGAAATTAAGGAGTGTTGTTGGTGTGCTGTTCTATAAAACTTTCATAGATTCCCTGTGCTCCCATTTTTCTTACAGGTTTGCCAAAAATTGTACTTCTCACAGTGATTTGAGGCAAGTGATGGTGATCAGAATTCAAGGCCTGGCATGCTGCCAAGCTGCAGTTTTAAACATCTTCATATTCGCTGCTGGTGCAAAATAAAATTAATGTAACATACCAAAACGGTGCTCAACCTGTTTACATTCTATTTTCCTCACCATTTTCAAATAGCGATGTCAGAAGATCATGGTCGAGTTGTTTAACTTTTGGTCCAGAGTGGAAAAGATAGATCCAAGTCTTGGCTCATTGTAATAAATGGATGTGATAGTCACCAGTTTGTCAGTCTACGTCAAAACGTAGTGTAACATTTTCCAAGAGGTAGATTCTCATTGTACCTTTCTTAGTATTACAAACAATATCTGAAGTCAGCCAAGCCTCACATGATATCATACATGGTAAGGTTTCATCGAAGGAACAAACGCTAACCATGACGCTATCACTCGATATCACCTCATGTTCTATCATGCAGAAAAGGGTTTTCTCGAGACATGAGTTAAGCACATTATGGAAATTCTGTGTGGACTAGGTGCAGAAGTTGAAAATTTTGGACATTTGAAAGCTTTGATTGCTTTTAACGTGCAACAAATCTCTTTGCAAGTTAGCTGAACTAACCAATCTGCAAGACATTGCAGGACAAAACAATTAAAAAAGATGTCGAAACATATCACAGAGATCAGATTGTGTTATCAAGTGGCAGGTATATCCCTGTGGATCAGTTTGTTTTAGAGGTTAGTGGAACGGCTCTGTCTTAATTATTGTCGTCTTACTCTCTGCTTGGACATTCTACCCTCAGAGTAAGTGTCACACCTCCTTTTGATAAGCTATGTAATTTTATGAGCCTCTATCTTTTGTTGAGAACATTCCTCAGGTCAATCTGCATCTTATTTTTTTTTTTTAGCTGACAAAGAGATTGTTTCTCGATGTCTAATGATCTGTTTTGACATCAATTGAATTCCTGTTCGTCATTTGTCCTTTATTTACAGACCGCTACGTGATGATCGGCAACCATCATGATGCCTGGGTATTTGGGGCTGTGGATCCTTCTAGTGGAACTGCTGTTCTTCTTGAGGTGTCAAGGGTCATGGCAAAACTTGTCAAAGAAGGTAAAAGACCCAAAGCACTTAGGTCATATCTTGTCAGATCAGCTGAGATTTATATGTCATGTCTGTTTTCGGTTTTCATCCTGTTAATCTGAATATTTGTTTGAAATCAAGGTGTAAAAACTTTGAGTGATGTATTATTAAGAGACAGATAGACATATTGCAGACAGACAGACAGGCAGACAGACAGACAGAAATGTTTCCCTTTATATTTCTACACCAACTCCACCAGATAATGTAGCATGTATGTAGCACCATAGCTACAGTAGTTTGCCAATCAACTGAGTATTCATGTGATAATGAAGCTTTTGTAATAATGTTCTGTCGACAACAAGACAGACGATATTTTCATGTTTTATTTCCATTTCCAACTTTGGAACTTTCGTACCAATTAAAGTCAGTCAGAACTCGTATGATTGTTTTGCTTATGTGTGCATTGCTTCTACATGTGTAACCAAGTGGGATCATAGTTTAATATTTTCACTTCAAACTCTGCTTATTGATGATGAATGTGTTATGCCAATCATCTTACACAAGGGCATCATTGTTTTGTCTACCGTTACCACAGGAAGATGGCGTCCTCGTCGGACTATTGTATTCTGCAGCTGGGGAGCTGAGGAGTATGCACTGATCGGTTCTACAGAGTGGGTGGAGGTAATAGAGAATCATCCTTGCAATAATGCCATATACATCAGTTATTTACGACTCCCACTGAATTTGTGTTTGCTTTTTCATTGTCATCTGCATGGATTCTGTTCACCTTCTTTCGGCAAGCAGCATCTTAGCTCGTTGCGAGTTCTCGTATTTCATCTTGTGTGTTAATGGCTAACATCTGATACTTCCAGTTCAGTACATATGTCAATTTCCACATTGGAGCAAACCACTGTTTGAAGTAAAATGTGGGATTTATCCATCCATTGAACGGATATTAATTTTGAGCTGTTGATATCAGTATTTCTGTAGCAGCAATCTGATACATCAATCTATTGAGGTAACAGTGAGTGTTCATGGTGTCTAGAAATGCAAAGCAGCAGATTTCAGTCTACTAGAGAGGGATTTGAAAGATGGTTCTCTTCTCAAATCTAATTTTTTTTTGTTCTCCAAAAATCAGAGGCTGAAAAGTTACTTCACGTCAAACTTAATTGTCGAGTACGAAATATGTTTTAATTTTCAGTGCAAAGACATTGTATTGCAAATTGTCAGAATGATAGCATAGCTGGCTATTTAAAAGACAGATTTGTATATGACAGCTGGATTTGCCATTTGTCCATTGTCCATTGCAGGTCTTAAGACTAGCTTGATATAGACCACTGTATGTGCTGAGTAAGCAGTTAAGTGTGCATTGTTGTATTAGTTTTGCAAAACCAGTGGGAATGTTAAGGTGGTTTCATTGACACATCTGTATCCAAAACCTACAGGAATTTTCCAGACCTTTGGCGGAGAGAGCAGTGGCTTACATCAACATCGACATCGCCGTTCAAGGGAACTTCACATTCCGTGGCAAAGCGTCCCCTAACCTCTACCACGCATTGTTCGATGCCACAAAAACGGTATACATTTTGTAACTTCGGGATTCTTATCACCAGACGAAATGATCCGTAATTTTGTCAACCTGGATCGTGTCTGCTTGTTTGTGGAGATGTTAACATGAGATATTAAACAAGGTTACAAGTTACTTTGTCTGACTCAAAAACTCTGTTTGTCTTAAAAAAAAGGAGTTTAATAGACACCCTCATTAGGGTATTGTTCTTATCACATTTATCAGTTCATATTATTTTATATGGATGTTTAGATTAATACTTTATGGTGTAATATTGTAAGATAGACACCCCCTAGATGGTAATAAAATGTTCTAGATCAATTCTGTTGGTAACATGAGTCACTTATATCAAAGTTCACAGATACCTTTATCATCATTATTTCTAATGTGCAGACCTTTTTGTTCAAGATCCCTAACAGATAACAAGTGTGTACTTTGCTGATGGCCGTAAGATTGCAGTTGTTCACTTGTGGGGTAGAGTAGAACGAGGGGGGGGGGATTCGCTGACTGACAACAGTCTTGGGGTGCCTTTTTTTCTCATGAATTGTCGATCACATCATACATTTTTGAATGATATGTTTTCACTATTGCTTGATACAGGTTCCAGATGCTCCATTTGAGGGACATTCAGATAATGTTTACGATACGTGGCGGAGAAGGATGAAAGACGACATCTTGGATATTCCTTAGTAAGCGTCCAGTTAAGAGAAAATTACTTTACCTATATTCAACTTGTTGTTGGCAGTTCCCGAAACATCTCACACATTTTTTGATTCCTTGCCGAAGGCTGGCAAGGAATCTTTGCGATGGTGATTCGGTGTATGTGCGTGCGTGTGTGTGCGTGTGTGTGTGTGTGTATGTATGTGTGTGAGCAAAATCTTGTGAACGCTCTAG
>VJOZ01085624.1:0-13883 GCA_009801055.1 Stichopus horrens | reverse complement strand
AGGTGACTGCAGCACAGGACTACAGGACATCGTTTGAGGTGAAAATACTGTAGCGCCCTCTGTTTTAAAGTTGCAAAATCCAAGTTTGCACATATTGGTCGATTGATCAGAGACTTACTCCTAGATCTGAGATCGATGGGAGTACCATAGCCACAGGAAAAACGAAAACCTCGAGCGGCATCTCAACGTACTGCATCAGCCAACTTCCAAATTGGAGGGAAAGGGAACTTTGCCTAATGCTTGCATACTTAACAATGATCACACATTCTGAACTTTGTCTTGTTTGCCAACTCGTAAAGTCTAGTAGCAGGTTTGAAGTATTTGCACACAATGAGAAATAACATTATCCCTTTTCAAAAGAAGAGAGGGCACATTGTGTACTGTGTGAATTGCATTTATAGACTTCTGTGGTTGGTTGAGGAAGCACGCAAAAGTTTAATTCTTGCATAAAGCTGCTACGTAGTGATGGATATAACTATGAAATATGATGTATCATGGAATACGAACACTGAAGACATCTTACTGCATCCCTCAGAGTGAAAATCCAACAAGGCGGATTCAGGGCATACTAAAGCAAGGTGCAAATTCCAAGTTTTGCGTTGGGTCACAAAAAGCATTGATGTAAGAAAATGCATTGGTGCAAGCAAGGGATAAGTGTGTAAGTCCACGATGGGAAAATCAGGAATACCGTACCTCAGTCATAATGCAGTACAAGATGGACATTTAGCCCAAAATTTGTGAAAAATGAACAGGTGAAGAGAAATCAAACAGCACTTTTGGCTGGTTGTTAGTGGCGGCACTGGTCCATATCAGATATTGCATGTGGAGGTTGTCAAGACAGTGTTGAAGCAGTGCTAATAGTTATCATCAGAGCGGGGTTCTAAGAGGTGCAGGCAGATAAGAGGTGAGATGGGGGCAGATATTAAAAGTGAGGAGAAGACTAAATTATAACTTTGATTAGCAAAAAGGATCATCGCTACGAGTGCTAGAATTCTTCTGCAGGGTTTTCAAACCGCGGGATCTTTCATTTGTGTACAGTGTACACCATGCATTGGTTGCGTGTGGACACACATGCCTGAAAGAACAATAATTCATACACAGACAGAAAGTATGGAACAAATGTTACATTTCTGACCAACACTGAGACAGATAAGTACAGGAACAGGTGCCAATGATTTTCTGCATGGTATACAAATAAGGACAAAAATTACAGGACATGTACTATATGCACAGTACAGCATGCACTGAGTATGTGGACAAAGCCAAAAGAAACAAAAAAACTGACAGGCAGGCAGTTATTTAGACATTATGAACAGAGACAGAGGGGGAGGAACATACAGTGTTAGAGACGGTGAGTGAAATCCCCAAACTCATCTACTGTAGTTTGGTCAGGAGTAACTTACCTGTCTCCACACACTCATCTACAGTGCCAAGAGCACTGATAACCTTTAATGCCATTGGTGACCTTTAATACCTTTGGAGTTGTCTGGTCTAATGAGCAACTAACGGCTCCTTTCTACAGTATTCTGTCATCAAGATGTGCGAAGAGTGTGCAGGACTATTTGCTACAACTGTAAGTCGTAGGTAACCAGATGGAGGGAAAACCAGAGATATGGCGATACAAAGTCACTAATCACTAGACCTCCACACTTACTGTGGGGAGGAGCTTCTCAGGTATTAGATTAGACAGTGCCAGGCTCTAAAGGTTAACAATGCTCTTGGCATGGTGAATGGAGTGCATTCATAGGACTGAGACAGGTGTGAAGAGTGAATGAAGTAAGAAAAATTCAGACAATTACAGAGAATAATAAAATCAATCACTGTGGGAGTAGTTAAAATTTATCATGAGTGAGAAATACAGTCAGACAGTCACAGAGAACAAATTTGAGTGGTGAGAGAGAAGTATTTAACTTTATGAAAATGAGAAAAACTGTGAATTCAGAGTGAGAGTTATGGACCAATAGGAAATGAGGAAGAAGTACAAATTTCAGATGGTATGGGACAAAAATATTAATTTTAAGTGATGAGAGGTGAAATTCAGATGTTAGGGGTTACAGATCATTCCAGTTTATTACCAGAGAAGTTCAGTTTCAGGTCGTAAGGAAGAAACACTAATTCATACAGTAATGAGAAAGAAACAGAAATTCAAATAGGGTTGTGTAACATTCAGATAGTGACGGAAAAATATGATTCTGAGTTTCAGATAGTGCTAAGAAAATGTAAATTCAGGATGTGAAGTAATCTTTGGTCAAGCTAGCACAAGCTATCTTCACAGAAAACTTATAGAAAGGTACTGATACAAAATGATTGTTTTAAAAAGCCCTGTTCATAAATTAAGACAAGTTTCTGTCTAAGTGGAAAACTCAAATATGACCACAAAACCTTTGTTGCAAAACTACAAAATTGAAAGAATGAAGGTCTCAACCAAAAACAACCAAATTTAGAGACAAAAAGGTTGTTTCAACAAGAAAACAGGAAAAGAAAAATTAAAGATAATAGATGCAACAACTGAAAGTGTCCAACAACTCCAAGTTTGGTGAATTACTATAATATGTTCAGACTGAATTACTCTTTATGTACAAAATAGAAAATTCTGACAGTTTTCATAGTCACTTTCAGAGCCGGTACTGCAATGAGTATTAGGCTGTTAAGGTAAGACTTTCACAAGGGTGTTTTTATGTGATAAGCTAGATATTTATAAAATGTTTGTCAATAGCTCTGCGGATCGAAATGCAATGGTTCAGGATTAATTTTCATGACTTTCTCAGTCCTGACCTGGTATTAAGAGATTTCCATGACCTTCCTGATGGCTTTACACAAACTTTTCAACTACATATGACAGCAAAAGTTTCCATGACTTTTCCAGCCAGTACTAAACTTCAGACAATTTCCCTGATTTTCAAGACTTGTCCAGAAACAATTTTCTAAACTTTCCTAGGTTGTTCCTGGTCAAGGGAACACTGATGATTACTGTGCATGAATCAATGAATAGAAATCAAAGAATTTCAAACTGTGGTACCACAGTAACTTTACTTACATGGTGGTCACTAGCCTTTTTCTGAGTTTTGCTAAGTACAGTTCATATAGTGAAACTAACGGCCACATTATCACTTGCCCATTCTACCAGCAATATCTTTCATTTGTAAAATTTGTAAGCCGCCGTGCCACATCCAAGTTTTGCGAGATCATTTTATTTTTTGGAGCAACTTTCCCTTCTTGCATGATCTATGAATATTTCACGCAAGCAAAGCAAAAGAAAGTGATGACATAATTTGCAGTGATTCTTCAGATCATCTTCACTCCTTTTAAATACACACCTCGTTTTTACTTTCTGTCACTGATCTGGTTACAGCTGATTATTGAGAATTAATTCATGAAAGGTTATGAGAATATATTTTCAATGTTATGTAAATGAACTAAATCAAATATGCCTTAATTATGAAAACAAAGCAACTTTCAGATTAATAGTTTATACTAAATGAAGTCAAAAATATAAACTAGTGGCAAGTATGATGACCACCATGTTGTCAGCATGGCACATGGTAGTCAAGAGGCTTAAAATTGGCTCAAAGATGGAAACTTGAGAGGGCTATACTGCAGTAGCTAGATCATGCTAAAGAGAGAGACCTGTCACTGGTTCATTAGGACTGGTTCATTAAGTTTCATCAGAAATTACCTTAATGTCCTAAACAGGAACCGCAACCGATTTGACTTTCCTTGAAACTTTACACGAGAAATACCATTCAATAAATTCATCAGAATGTTTAGTGCTGTAAAACGAAAAATGGCAAAATGCGGTTAGTAGCAGTAAACGGACGAGGATACCGTCTGTGTTCAGGGGATGAGTTTCTTTCTTAGGGTGGGGAGAACTAAAAAGGGTAAACATAACTCAACTGTTAGGTGTCAAATGAAAAAGCTCGGTTGGGTTATTCCTAGCAAGACCATGTAAATGTGAAGGGATGGGTTAATGTGGATCATCCTATTGGATAGTGATTAAAGGGAAAGAAGGTCTACGAGTAAGGTCTGTGAAATCTTACCATGTTCAGCCGTTTCACATTCGACATCAAATACCGTGGCTCCTACAAAAGTGAAACCAGCTGGGGCAGAAACAAAAATCACTCATACAGTGTGCACAAAATTTCAGATATCAACTACTACAGTACTGTACATCTACTCTATATTAAAGGAGAAACTTTAAAACTGAAAGAAGACCACTAACTGTTCAAGTACAGTGCTAAACAGTGCACTACTACAATCCTATTGCCTGAGACCTACGGTGCCGGGACAACACTGCTGGGAAAGTGCGATGCGTGGTTATTATACTCTTGAATCTACGTTTGGAGGATAATGTCATGAAACCCTGTGCCCCTTTCCACCGTTGCACTGAAGGAGTGAAAGTATGTAAGTGTAAACAACAACCCTGTGGCCAACACTGAATCATTAAATGATGGGGGGTGGGAAGATGGGTGCATGTGTGACAACAAGTTTTGTCCGATGTTGGCGACCTGCATCCTCCAATACCTCAAACCAGGAGAGTCTCCATGTTATAAGTCTGGTTCAGTGCTGATTATAACTGCGCAGTATATTTAGTTGTCTGTAATGTTGCACATGAGCACATACATTTCTTGCAAAATGTGATCATCATTGTTGGAGAGTAAAACACAATTCCACATACAAACACTCACATTGACCAATGATGCAGTGATGAATTTGCCTTGTTGGACTTATATATTCACCACTGTGAGTGAGTTATGGTAAATACATTTTTGGTTGGAACTTTTACTATTTGCTTTCCCATTTTCTCTTTCAAATCGTCAAGAACACAGAATCAGTGGAAGCAAGTCAAACAACACTGTGGCTTAAATGCAGTTCTGCATTTAACCCCATAGTTGCTTCAAGGTATCGACTTGCTACAGAAGTCACAGTACAGAAATTTGATGTATTTCATGCATATTCATGAAATGTTTGGCTATATGGCTATATCTGTCGGAGACTGCATGTTGTACTGTTGTGTCTTGCAACGTACGAATGAACATGTTCAATGCATCAGTGCATGACCTCCAGTCAATATAATCACACAATCATCCTATTCGAGCACTCCTTCACAGTGAATGTGACTGTATATGTTCACGTAAAATTCTAAGTCCAAAAGCATCTTTTAGTTGTACAGCTCACACAATTTAGAAAAATGAATACTGTACTGTAGGTTTCATGCAATAAATTCTGCCACCTATCCAGTTCTTATGACATAAAAGTTTAAATACAATAAGTGTAAAAAGTATAAAAAGATAAAAAGTGTTAAAGTACAATAACATAGTGGTTTACAGTTTTCATTCACTTGAACATGTCCTTCTTTGAACAAGCCAGTGGGAAATACTAGCAATGAATATTCAGTTGGTCAATATAAACTGATCACTGATGACGTCACGGGTGTTCAGTGTGTAGCTTATTTAACATGCTTTTACAGATTAATTAAAGTGCTTTGTTTCGAGAAATTTGACTGCAAATTCCACCACTGATGAAGGAGAAAAGACTTGTGTAGTACATATTTTTGATAGACCAGAGAACCTGTACTGTTGCATATTCATTATGTAGGTACTTATGTGAGTAAATCACTTAAATGTCTCAGCATGACAACTGCATGTCCCAGAGTGTTGCCAACCTAACCAGAAACTTCTTCCAACCTAGACTGGACTGAGTGCCCCCCCTTCATTCTACCATTCCTGAGATTTACGTACAGTACAAGTTCATCTGAGATGACTCCGTTATGAGTAACCCACATGTCCTGTTACAACTGCAGTTTCATCTACTAAGTCCAGAGTGTTGGTCACATTGGAACTCAGCCTAAAGAGTCTTCTAACAATACAGCACATCATACTAGCACCATCACCGTGTATCACCATTTCATTCAAACCCTGAAGCATGGTGAAGGTAGGAGAGTTGAAAGTAAATCTGTGATGTTCAACTAACTGAATGACTCAGCTAGAAGTAAAGATGGACCCAAACCAGCCTTGAAGGTATAAATGGAGATAATCTTTGACCAGGAAACACTTTGATACTGTGAAGGTGCATGAGTTCACACAATTTAACAATAAGTGTCTTGGGACAAATTTAGAGTGGTCTGAGTAACCAGAGAAAACAGTTTATAAACAAATACAAGTTACAACTCTATGGTACTGCACCTACAGTACATACACGGCACATGACAATAACTCCTTGAAAATTCCTCTCTAGGATGTTTCTTGTAAAACATGCATATCACCAAGGAAGCAATAGTGCAATAGAAACAGTTAGTAGGATTGAGTAAAAACTACAAAAATAGCAATTTTACAGAGGAGTTATAGCAATTTGACATAAACTTGAGCAGCTGTTTCTGTATGCCAGGAGCAATAGAGGACTTTATTAATAGAAGCAGCAAATACTGTCAGGGCTTGAAATCACCAAGAGCAACAATATCCCTGGCTATTGAGCACCTGCACACATGCCTACGATGTCCTTCAGTAACTACTGTCTTATGAAATAACAAAGATCTTCAGCCAATTTGTTCATTTTGGCTGCCCTGTACTGGGCTGTAGCCAGGCATACAGCACTGTGTGAGCAGAAGCTAGTGTAACAATGCTGCATACAAAAAAGAATGTAGCTAGAGCAGCTACAAGAGCGAAGTTTGTTGCAGTTACTGAAATCCACACCTAACGACGGTAAGCACCGATGGAGCATTCTACTGTACATTTACACACCAAGAATACATACACAGTTTCATTATTTTCATTGCATTTCACACATAACAGTTGACACATTCCAGTTTTCACTACCTTAATTGGCCTAAAAGAGTGATCAGTTTCAGATCATTGGCAGCTGCCCGCCTGTAGATGACGTCTTCATCTGCAGTGTCAATGGTGCCAATTAATTTTTCAGGCTCAGAAGGAACCAACCATCATGTTGCTGTCACCAGGAAGCAACTGTACAGAAGCAACTCTTTGGTTCTTAGGTCATAATCTCATTCAAAGGAAATAATGAATGTAGAGGGATGGCACAAACAAACCACAAATTGGAGAGAGTCATGTCAATTTGAAATGTAAGGCAGACAATCACAGTGGGGAGGGGGGAAGTGACCACCAAGGGCACGGGTGCTCTTGGCATAATATATGGGAGTGCAGTTGTTATGTCATGACTGGTACAGTTAGTGAGGAATGATGAAAATAAACAGAGACCACCAAGGATACAACTTGCTGTACATATCCTACTGTACCTGAGACTAGTTATCAGACCTGCACATTGAAATGTCCTGCAGCCATGTGCCTTGATGGTAATATAGAGGTACTGCTATACTGTAGATCGGAGGCATCTTTAATGGGTTATCAGTAAAGGACTACTTGGGTAACTGGGTGACCTGCATGTATTGTAACTCACAAAGCATACTGTACAGTACAATGTGAAGAAATCTTCCACAGGGTATAACATTAGATATGTATGTGTACATAATGAAGGACAGAATTCTATAGACAACACATGCAAAAATGTGACACAAGGCTTCAACTGAAACCCTCAGATTTGGAACAATGATATCCTAAAGTTTACTACCTAAATATTGAAAGGCAGAGTCACAAAAATGCCAAGTTTTGAATAGAAGGAACAATATACAGTATAGTACAGATCACAAATGGACTGCAGATACATTCTGCAACACTTGAGGTGTTACGGTCAAATGCCGACTGAAGACACATTTCTTTTACTAAGTTGTCATATAATACAGACGAGATTCCACACTGTCGGAGTCTGAAAGAGATGAAACTAAAAGAACTATCTAACTGACTACTTTGAAGATCTCTTTTCATTCACAGAAATGTAATGAAATGTACTTTTGCTATTTAGTATTAATCTGAAATATGTCTTATAATACTCACCATGACAACCGTCAGTGACCTCAACTGAAATATTTTCCATACAGCAATTAATTTTAACAGACTTAGTTTTAATAAACTTGGAAACATTAATTTACAGTCACTCCTTCGGTGCCATAGCAGGGTCTATAAAAAATACAATTTGGTATCGATAAAATCAAAACTTTGGAATCTAGGCTGAAGAGACATCCAGACAATACAGGGCTGAAATTTGACATACATAGAACTGAGAAAAAGAAAGCACAGGGAGAAACGAAGTAAAAATGCTGTCCTGCACTGTGATGTAACCCATAACGAACTGAACAGTAAGCCTACATCGGCGAGACATTTTGAGTGGAAGAGATACTGTACTGCAAGGAAGTAGATCCAAAAGTAACAAGTCTTCACTGCAGAAGTCCCCAAAATGTTTATTCAGATTGCAAATAGTTTTATATCAGGTGGTGTTCTAGGCTATTCTAGGATGTAAATATCAGGCAGCAAAGAATGTATTTAATCTCAGTAATTTCCAGAATCTCATAGATATTTCTGTACAGGATCTTGGCCTTTTGTGAGAAAACAAATAGTGTGTGTTTTCAAAAGGAAAAAGGAAAGTACAGTAACCTGAACATAAACAGCATTGTACTTTGCAAGACTGACTCAATTAATTTACACTGCCTCCAAAAACNNAAAAACTACTCAACTACAGTGCTGTTATCTACACAGCATGGTATGTAAGGAAATGGTTGCATTTTGTTTGTTCACTTCTTTTTTTTCTTTTATTTTTGTTGAGAAGAAGAGACCTCATGTTTTAGCCCTTACTACGAAAGATTTTGACAAATAATTAAGAATGAGTTTGCATGGTTAAATGTCTCCAGGATCTAGAGTCCTTTGTACAGCTAAATTAGCTACCTGACATACGTATCTGCTACTGTATATGGTTCAAAGGGAATCCAACTTGATCACATTATCATTTAAAGAGATATTTTTACCTTGTTCTTGATTTATCTTGGAAAATCACCATTTTTTTTTCATCCAAAGTTAGTATACATGTGTACAAAAGATAGAACATGATTACAGTACAGCTGTACAAGAAACATCCTGTTACAGAGATGTTGAGTCTATCAAAGCGGGAATTGATGTTATTTTTATTTTACTTCTAACACCATGTCAGGACAATACCTCCGATGATACGGTAAATGTAGCTATGTATGCAATATTCACTATTTGCAACCCAAAGTGGATGACAATCTTTGGAAAGTCAGATACGATTGGTTTTACATGCTGTGGTTCAACACAGTGGCAGCAGAACCAGATGGGTAGGGAGAGGGCCTTAGAGGACTCAGCTGTGTATCAAGTTAATCCATTTTATCCATATTACTGTTTTCCATACAGGTAGATCATTTTATCATTTAATGAGAAAATGCAGACGTAAGATCCAATTTCAAGGGTGGGTGCAAACAGCATAGAACACCCCTGGAGGTAATGTCATTACCAGGCAAGTCTGAGGGACTTGTTAAGCCCAAGATTGCCTTGTACGCTATGCACCTGCAGATGGTGGCGCTCCGCTTAGATGGTCGGGCCAGCAATCAGCCCCCCATACATTTTTCATTCCATGAGGCCTGATTTCAACATAATATATTTTGAAGACTATACAGTGTACAGTAGTACAGCTATGGTCTAAATACTCTTTGAGGACAATTAACAGTGTGGTAGATTATCAAGGTACAGTAATTAACAGCATCCAAACAGATATGCAAATGCCGTGATGTAATTTTTGTAAAACAACAGTACTTGAACTCAGTGGCCCAATCATTGATTACTGCTTTATGCAACAGGTGACGTGAATCTAGAAAATAGCTACAGTAGCTCCATTCAGAAGTTGCAGCGTGAAATGATCCTGAATGACAATTCGTTGGAATTGTGTTGAAGCATCTACTACTGTTTTTGAGATTTGGCTTTTCAAAGTTTGATGAAAATGCAAAAGGGATGAAGCACAGTGGAAAGTTGCAACAGTCTCTGTATTTCGTTTGTTCTGCATCACTTAAGTACAGTACTTGCTATCTGGCTTACCCATTAACAAGTGTCTACATGATAACAATATTTTCAAAGAAGACAATATACGCTTCTAACATAAACCCTTGTGGCATGTAAAATTGTCAATTATCCTCAAAATAAAGGAATAAGTAAACAAAGGGTAACATTTTCTGAGTCCCTCACTTGAATTCACTAATTTGCATATATTTGGCCTAACTTTATTCCTGATGCAATTCAAAAACATAAATTTCTTTGTAAAATGGTCAACATTTGATGGATTTGATGGAACTTATGGCTACTTTCAACATTTTCAATGATTAATTTAGCAAATACTGGAAAATGTGTTTTTCATGTAAATGTTCTTTGAGAAACTCTGGTAAAGAAAAGGAGACTTTATATAATATATCATATCAATATCCTATCAATATCCTACAGATACCTATTCTTCCTTTACTTCTCTTTCTTAATATCCAGCATAATCGTACTCTATCCAAACTTTTCGACTTGACACAACTCAATGACAAAGGAATGATTGAACACAGTTCTTCAGACAGTACAGAAACATATTGTCACATGTGACGAGGAAATGCTGAAACAATGAGTGGCATACCACAGCATTAGCACTGGTGGTAGATATTGACAAAAACTTTGTCTGAATGATACCTACTTTTGTCCTACTTTTGATNNTTTTTTTTTTTTTTTTGCCTACGTGCAGGTCTTAGCCTGGGACAAAAGTTTCAAAAAGATCGAGTCAAATATAAAACTTGAATTACTGCAGTCTTTATTTATCATGGTAGTCTTATTCAGCAGGCCAATTAGAAATCAAAGATCTCAAGAAAGTCTTTCATGTAACCAGGATAAATATGTACAGACAAAAAAAGCACCTTACACAACACTACTGTATCTAATTCAAGATTATTATGCCCCGCCAAGTTCTGTAAATGATTGTAATGAAGCCCCATATCACACCCAAGCAAAGGTCATATAGAGATGGTTTGATTTCCGAATTCAAACCGATGTGTATGATACCATATACATTACTTTCCCAGTTTTTGCTTTGTGTATTTCTACATACAGTATGCATGAAAACTATCAATGTCCTTGCTGGGTACTGACACGGTATTATTTCCTTGTTTCCAGTAGCTGCAGAACTTGGTGCTACGTTGTGAAAGCAAACTCCCTTTTCTGCTGAATTCCTGTAAACCACTGCCCAGCAAGAAACTGCACCTTCAAGTATTTGTTCTTAAACAGTTGAACACTTCTATTAGTGAAATACTGTACCATTTAATCTGTCAGACTTCCTGCAAACTTATACAAACTAACTTTTGGAAATACATTTTGTTCCATTTTGTTGACTCATCCTTACTAGTCAAACAGAGCCACTGGTCCAGAATGTGTTGGACAGCAATTGCACAGGGCTGAAAATTGTTACCACAACTTTAGGACAGTAGAAAAGAGTATTATGTCTGTGTTGGGACAGGACGTACTGTAGGTTAGAGTGATGTCAATATCAATAAAGTGCCGTCTTTACAGAACGACAACAACAATGCTCAAAGACTCAAAGTAACAAAACTAACTGACAAAGTTCAACGGGTGGCAAAACAAATTTTAGCCCATTCTGCTCAGTTGTAAACTTTCACGGTAACCCGAATAGGTAACCAAACCTGATTACAAAATGATTTCTATCTTGTTTCGTTATTGCATTGCAGAGATATTAAAATACCACAAAAATTGGTAATATCATAAAAATAAAAGATCATCGAAAAAATAATCACAAAATATTGAATGTTACAATGATATACTGTATGTGTGGAAATAATGGTGAAATAAAGTTTATGGCTAGACTGCATGTCCTTGGGCCTCTCAGGCATATTGGGCGTAAGTCAAATGTGTACATACAGTATGTGGGGGGGAGAAAGGTTATAACTGAAGTACGATTTTTAGGTGTCAGATTAAACAGATCTTGAAATATTGTGAAAATTAAGGTCATATCCCTTAAACTATGTTACTTTTCAAACAGTCGAGATTAGGAAGAAATGCAATGGATATTCAGGTACAGCAGTTCTCTCTGTGTGGCATCACAAATTTCCCATAATGCAATTCACCATTTTCAAGTAGAATCTTCTTTAAAACTTCCGACTGCCCGCGGCAACTGGACATGCTATTGAGATATGACTTTACGATAAAGAGAGAAAAATATTGGTAATTTTTACATCAATTTTCTTGGAAACCTTTGTATGTCACTTTAGTATCAATATTCATTTTCTATTTTTAGATTCTGTGATTGTTTTTTAACTTTCTAGCTGAGTTAATTCCACCATGTTATCAACAAAGTTCTCTAGAAGCTCTATGCTCTATTCAAAGGCTGTACCTCAAATATACAGCACCTTCAGAATAGTCTTTACAAGAATTATGAAGACCCCAAAAAACAATAAAACTGTTGAGAAGCACCAGTCCATGGCCAAGAAACATACAGTGTATGTTGATATCAGCAACTTAACTGTGCAGTGAATTATTTGGGCAAATTGGGCATCCTATTGGATAAAATCACTTCTCTTGTATGCAGCACATTTTGGTTCACCAAAACCAGCTTTTCATGGAACATAATAGGAAACTTGTATCCTATCAAATTTGTCTAACTACAATACACCCGAAATGAGACTTTCAGATTGACTCAGTTACAGCTCTTGGCTAGACACAAGTTTTGCAAGGATATGAGGTGACTTTTTTGTACCTCAAATTTTTAGAAAAGGTTCATCATCATATCTGACAGTATGGAGAATTTTCAGAACCACTTGAGCATTTGCCACCTTTAAACTATGACACTGTAGACCTGCTATTCTCTGATATTGGGTTCAAATATCAGGTACAGCAAAAAATATAGAAGGGAAAGGAAACAACTGTACAGTTCCTAACTTCCTGTAAAATCTTTTCACACATACATGCCATGCATAACTGCATAAGATCTAGATGACAAGATCTGGTGCATGAGTACTTGGCAAAGACAAAATTGGCATTCAGTAAACAAATTGCCAGAAATACGCTACAGTACTGCTCATACAGCAGACATATCGAATTCTGCAACTAATTCATGAATTTGAGGTTCCTGCTATCTGTACAGCTCAGCACAGGTTAACAGACTGTATACGTTAGTGGACGAACGTATACCACAGCCTTTAAAGGAAGTTGTAGTCCCTATGGAGCATTGTTGAATTAAGCAATAACTCTGTTGTATCCTCCACAAAGAAAAGAAATAGAGGTGAATTGTTGTAGCATGTAACACCATGGAGGACAAATTCAGCAGCATTATACTGCAAAATACATTCTGAGTAAAAGTCAATTTCAGATGCAAATATCATGGACTCTTTGGATTGTTTTACTCTTATATGGAAGTTACAAATTGTGGCAAAAAACATGCATGGAGTATCAGCCAAAATTACCATACAGTACGAAACACCAGTGCTGGTAATTAAAGGAATAGTTCAGAATATCCCTAAACTCCTGCCACAATTGGTGAAAATTTAATAATTGTGGTAAAAGACACTATGCCGTAAAAACAACAGTCATTTGTTCTGGATGCAAATATTGAAATTGCAGCGCAATTTGTGTCAAACAACAATCAAGACAACTTTGAGGACAAGAATTACTCATAATCATGTTATGATAATGTAAAAATCCCACAATATGTTTTGTTCACTCAAGTATCTGTCTGCAGGGTCAACCAGTAATGTGGGAGTGCATATGGGCAGGCCTTGAGTTTTAGATTTTCCAGGTGTACTTCAAATCCCATTCCCAGGGAAAGTTGGAAGTGTTGTAGGTGTGCTGTTGTATTTAACTTCAATAGATTTATCATAGTTCCCATTCTCTGTCTACTGGTGTGCAACAAATCACTCCTTACAGAGGTTTGAGGTTTGTGGTGGTGTGCAATATTGCACTTGCACCCATCAAACTTCAAGGCTTGTGTAGGCC
>VJOZ01085617.1:5985-20556 GCA_009801055.1 Stichopus horrens | reverse complement strand
TTCAATTGAAATTATAAATCAGCAGATTAACTTCATTGCGCATATCATTACTAACATCTACAAATCATGTATGCTTCACAATGAAAGTGCGTCTCATTAGGAAGGGAAGTGTATGCAGGCGTCACAATTGATATTTCTTTGATAGGTTGCCATGTAAAATGTTGATCTTAGTGTATGTCTTAAAATTGTTACCACAACAGATATTTCAACGTCGCATCGATGGTTCTGTGGACTTTTACCGTAACTGGACCAACTATAAGCAAGGCTTCGGTGATCTTGATCATGAATTCTGGCTGAGTAACGATAAACTGTATTACCTTACCAATCAAGGTAACTACTCTCTTCATGTAGATATGGTTAACCAATTTGGAGACCCATACTATGCAGAATATGACTTGTTTCGCATCAATGATGAGAGTGATAACTATAAGTTGTCTGAACTTGGGATCTTAAGTGGAACTGCAGGTTAGTAAATAATATAATTAGTCTGGTAATCAACACTCCATAAGTAAATATAATGTCACGTTGTACTTTACTACACTATTACTTATCTTTAGGAGTTTTGAAAAAGACAAAAGGCACACACAAATAAATAAGCGTCTTGACCATGTCCATGGGGATTGACAAAAACCTAGGTGCACGTCAATGGGCCAACCATAAAGATTCATGTGATTTTTCCAGGGAGGTATGCTATGGTATAAGGCTAACCATCTCAATACGACATCATCAAAACAAAGTAAACGCTTCCGTCTGTCTGTTCAGTCTGTAGCTAAGAGATAAATGCTGGTTGTCGGATACAGACGTTGACGCGTCTACTAACAAAACAGATGTGTTCTTGACATTAATGTTTTATTGATGCGTATGTTAAAATAGAATACAAATAGCATATTATTGACGTTGCGGAACAAGGGTCCTCACTATCCTGTTATCATAATGCCTTCTTCGTTAGGGACCTTTCCAAAAAGAAACTGGACATGTAATAAGGATGGTAATAAGGATGTAGTTTGCTATAGCAAAGTAGGCAGCATTACCTGTTTACAAGTTTAACGTTTTCCTTGCACATATTGCAATACGTCTGTCATAGGACATATCAGGCTCTTGGACTACATCACTTTCAGGCGGGAACCACTTGCCGCCTGAGAGCATTGCTCGTTTGCGCACGTCACGTCGTGGGACGAGATTATCTGAGGGGAGAGTTAGCGTCTGTTGGTACATGAACAATAAATTGGCTTTATACAAGCAACCAAAATGGCCGGAAACGTGACTTTTCAGGTGTTTAAAACTACATGCACCTAGAGTTGAAACAGGGATCCCACGTCAACAATTTCTCCATTAGTGAGAAAGCATATCAATTTACTAAAAGTTAAAGGAATTTTGGTTGAATTAATCTAGAATACTTTTTACCTTTTACATTTTGCGATTTCTCTTTCGGTGACTGCGCTTTGTAACATTTTCCGAGATCTGACTATTGCATTTTTTGCACTCACGTTTGCATATTATAGCATGCACGTTAACCATGTTGGTATACTGAAACTGCATAATGATGTCACTGTATACTTTCGCAAAGTTTAATGGCGGTGTTCAGTTTCATTACGTGTGATATTCTATGTCGTTGTGGCCTTAGTTATCATCTCTTTGCAACATGAAGGCGAATATGAAGCGACCGAATTGTTTACTAGCCCGTAAACAGCAGTGCCTGTCGAGCGAAATAACCGGTTTACGAGCAGGAACATTTTGGGCAAAAAGACCGAATTCAGATCATCGACAGTGGCACTTTTCTGTAGTCGTCAATTGTTCCTGTTTATTTATTATGTCGTCTTGACAAATAAATCTAGCTTTAATGCGTATTCACTTAAACTATGTTTTAAGATCAATGTATGGTTAGGGGCGTGTTTCCCATCCTAACTACCTGTCCCTCCCCCACCCGCTAGAGGCCCAACTGCACTCAGTGAAATTAAAAGGGGAAGCATTTGCTTGTGTACTTCAAATAATATCTTTGACGTTTTCTAAAGGAAGCACCACCATCGGTTGGTGCATGCATATTGTCTACAAAACAAACAGGTTGGCGGAAAGAAACCTTGTGACGAAAATTTTGTGGATTCCTGTTCAACATATGAGATTTCCTTAAGTCACATGTTACTGATTGTTTGGTTATTTCAGATGATAATACGGTGACACTGTTAGAGCATGGAGGTAATACATAGAAGCTCTATGATTAGAGCCAATGATTGATAGAAATTATGGACACCGTATATGCGTATCAACATGATCATTTAAAGTCTTTCCCTAAAAAAAATAGATTCTGTGTTGCTTTGCGACGTTACAGAGTATTCAACTTCCTACCCCAAATGTCGTTTGTTTCTTAGGTATTGTCTTAGGGGCACCATCGAATGCCTGTAATGCAAGCCGACATGGCATAGGTATGACACTGCGCCGTGTTTTTTTTTTCCTTTGTAAGACGATTATCGGGGAGAGTGAGATTGTAGCCATGGGGTACGACGAACGTCCTGAAAAGGAATTGCTTTAAAACACTTACAAAAACCATACCTATGTTTTGATAGGTCAAAGTGATGCATCTGTCCGTCTCCATAGAAACTTTAGACAAATATGTTAAGGACACTTACAATTAAGGTGTTAAATGCAAATAAAAGTTGGCCATTTCTTTATGGAAAAAAAGGACGTTTGTGAGTTTTTCTAAATGTTCTTACTTTTAATGTCAATTTGTTTCTACTCAGAAATTTGCCTTCTATTTTTACCTCAGAATTTCGTTTTGAATCAACCGCATTCGCACTGCCCTCACTCCCGCCACCTGCTGGTTGCGTCACATAATATTTGTGCTAATGGCTGTATGATCTTGTTTACTTCGTAATACAGGTTGGAATTCTCTGGAGACTCATCTGAACAACTTCTTCAGTACCTATGACAGAGACAATGATGCGTGGAGCAGAGAAAACTGTGCTGCTAGATTGCACGGTGCCTGGTGGTACAGGGCCTGCGTTAACTGCCACCTCAATGGGAACTACCACGCGGCCAATAATTCTAGGTCATCTATTTATTGGTGGAATCTACCTGGAAATTGGTATAGTATCATATATACTGAAATGAAGATACGACCAAATTATGATTCACCTAAAACAACAGAACCTAGTCGAAAGTAGTCAAAACATAAAACGCAATCATGGAAAGCCATGACTCTATGTAACTACTGCACAATAATAGCAACGTACTCGATGACATGAAAATTAAATTGATTTACCACAACGGGGTGTTTGAGTTTCGTTACTTGAAAGGATTTGTGAACCAATAAGTGCTCTGTTACTGTCAACTCCATAACCATGTTGACGGTAGTGTATGCAATACTTCATTATAGCTTTTAGAACAGATAAACTTCCGAATGTTTTAAAATTGTTTCATGTTACCTTTCGTGGACTCTTCAAGGAAATCCCAATGAAAGAATTTAGTAGATTAATAAGAAAGACATTACACTGTGGGCCTTTTCATCATAAGACGGAAAACCTTTCCCGAAAAAGAAATGATGGCATCGAGTAATATCCTTCATTTGCACTCTTTCAGACTGTGTCAGTCATCTTGAAGTTTTACTGCTTGTCCCACAATTTGCAGTTACACCCGGGGATTTCCTAAAATGTTATGACTTAAATATTATGAATGTAACACACTGACATACTAAATTAAATTCCAAGCCGCCATTTCAACCTGGTTGGTTACGATTGAATCTATTACATATTGTCGACTCTCCAGAACAGTGGACTTTTTTCGAACAGCGTAATCAATTAAAATATTAATCAACCAGAGAATTACGAAAACAGCAACCACCCACTGTTTATGATTGTTCCTGATTTTTCAGATTTTTTTGGAACGTTCTAGTATGGAACGCCAAGAAGACAACAACATATGAAGATGATATCATTTGTTACGTTGTTGCAGCGAAAGTATACGTCTATTTACCCAAAATATACGTCTATGTAGCAAATATATAATTCGTTATATCGAAATGTTATGTCACTGTACAGAAAACATAGTAATTACGTCGATACCGCTAGCAACAAGTGATGATGTGTTGCAAATTCCCGTTTCGTGGGGCAAATAAGGAAGACGTAACTGAAACAGACAAATAGAAATAAGCGCGATGTATTGCTACTGGAAGAAACTAATTATGTTACTGAGTTTGTATATAGTTTTCAGTTCCATGAAAGAATGATTCGGTAAATAAATGTACCAGCTGACGAAATAGTGGTAACAAATTGATTAACAGGTCTTGCTAACCCATGTTTGAATTGGTTAGGAGTCACCCCACTTTGATCAAAATGTTAAACAAGCATTGTTGTGTCGGTAATTTCGAAACTTACCTTACTCAAATATGTGCCATAAAGCAAAGTTGTGACTTTTACTTCAAAAACTTCAAAAGAATCCTCCACCATTTGAGGTAGGACAAGCAGAAATGTTAAGTGGCAACTTTTGTTAACCATTCATGGAAATGAGTCGCGATTGCGGTGCGAACCTGGTAATTCCGACCATTGGTATGTAAGTAGTAATAACGCAAAAGCACTGATCGAGTAGAGTTTCAATGTTACATTCAAACTTTCAGCAGAACAATGTACACAATTGTGATTAAAAAGGTAGTACATTTGGTGAACTGTATAATACCAAATGCAAATTATGTTAACTCATGAGCTTAAAAAATAATGTGAATTGACAAAACTGAACCATGATATAAAAAAAACGATCTTGATGAATTGAATATATAAAATTGAGCAAAGATGTTAATACGCATAACATGAATCATAGGAACCACAAAAAACACGAACACTTATGAAACAGAAAATAGAGGGAAGTAAAAACTGATGTATGGCAATTTAAAATTGTCACCAACTGTGGTGGATATAAACGTTTTGCAGCCTAGTTTGCGGACTGCAGGAAGGATCATGAAATATTTCGTTGCTGAATATGTGAATAAGTAAAAGTGGACGTATTACTGTTACAAAATTATGTAATAAATTCAAATAAGAGAGGTATATGTCGTGTAAATGTGTATCATGGAGTATTTCTGCAAATAGTTGAATGCATGCCATAGCCACAAGGCTACTTTTTTAAATATAATATGTGAAGTTTTAGTAAAATTTAGTGAGTGAAACCCAGTAAACTACAGTATAGACTGTTGTGTAGTGCAAAGATGAGGTGACAAAGAAAAGTGTGTTCAATGTAGCATGTAATATGGAGACGTGATAAAAAGACGGCGTGAATACGATGTGAAGAGTAAATATGTAGTACATTTTGTAAAATATATGGCTTTGTGTAAACATTTAGTTATAAGCAAATGTATTCTATAGTGTCAAAGAAACGTTGACTTGCAAAATAGTTTGACTTGAGAAGTGTGTTCAAATGGCGGAAAATATTGTGTAGTCGAAAGACTCTACATAAGAGTGCAAATGACTTGTAAAATATGTAGTGTAGGGGAATCTTTCAGTGAGTCACAAAAGATATTGAGCATGTATTTTTTTTTTAAACAAACTGTAGCCCGAAGCTCAAAGAAGCTCTGATAAATAAAAAAAAACTTCACAAAAACCTGTTTTAAATATGCGTTGTGCCAAGCTGGGCCCTCATTACAGATCTATAAAGAGACGGAAACCTTTGAGGTTGTATGTAGATGCCTTTATTGATAATTAAAAATGGAATTATGGTTAACCCGAGTCTTTAAGCTAAATTTGGAGGCCATCAATTTGCCTATAAAGCTGCAGTACATTGTAAAATAGGCTAACCTGTGAAAATGGTGAGAAAACTTTTAGCCAGGTTAGCTTCTTATGACTCATTACAAACAGTTGGGTAAAAAATATCCGAGTTGGCCAAAACATCACCTTTTGGGGTTAACCTTTACCCAGCATTGGGTACTTTCAACCAATTTGGATATTTTACAAACAATGTTGTAACAAGGCATGCATACTCAGCCATTTCTCAGTGTTTATTGTGATACTTCAAATTACATGCTTCTGGATCTTTGTATAATATACGTTCTATTACATAGAGTATACATTACTATACTATATATATATTACATATAGTATCACATATTACATGGCTTAAAATACAGTAACAAGCGCAGTTTGTGTGGAAAAAAATATTGGGCATTTTATGGCAGATAATATAATTTCTTGTCAAATATTTGGTTCAGCTTACGAGAATTCAAATTCATTTTGAATAGTTAGTGACTGTATTGACTAACAGTGGAAATACAATGATTTTGTATTAATACATGTTGAAGACTGTGTAACTTAAAACAACATTGTGAGGTGGAAATATTAAGTAAATATCAGGATACATATAAACACATTGTAAAAGATAACCCTGCAGGGAGGTACGGATCTAGACTAATACAAGATGTAACATTACATGACTGTGACCTACTGGATTTGACAGGATGGTTGGTTGGTTAGTTGGTTGTAAATAATTGCGCACACCACTACATCACTGGGTTTCATGGTCTCACGTGTTTGTTACACAATTTGGTGGTCAGACTTTGACTGCTTATACCCGTGACCTACTCTACCTTTAAACTGTGTATGATTTAACTTCCTCAATTTATAGTTAACATGTCAACGAAAACCATATATTGTCTCATATATTGTTCTTTGCGATGTTTTGTTCAATGATAGACATAAAGGTTTTGCTTTTACCTGTATGATTAGAATCAAGATTTGCAGTTCTTTTCGAAAACAAAAATACATGGGCACTTGACCATACCATTAAAGTTTAGTTTTCCTTTTAATTGTTTGGGGTATCTTTCATTTAGATCTTGACACTAAGCAAACTACTTTAGAAGGGATAAGCAGTCACCTCAACTTTAGTCTCAAAGCCGCAGATAACTCTTAAAAATCTACTCCTCTATACCTTACAAGTATCTTTCAGATATTTCAAACTATTTGTATTCAAAATAAACAAAAAACTGGCATAAATTTGCCAATCGTGTAAAAATGTAGTCACTTGATGGAAAAGAGTCATCCACGAATTGTATACTGGACTATTCTAATACAGATTGAGGTGACTGCATTTTCCCTTCAAGCTCAGCCTGATAAACTGTATTGGTAGCAGTTTATGTTTTCCACAAATTACATACATTTTAGATACATTTTACCTTTGAAGTTCACTGGGGGCGAGATATTTGTCACTAAAACCCACCAGTGGCCCGACCACCCCACCCTCATGGCTGTTACGCCACTGAATTGTAGAGATGATGAAATAATGACAGACCTTATAGGTCAAATCCATGTAAAAGCATTTTCACCTTAAATACTCGACACAACGTACGCCAAGTTGAATCACATTAATGTTGCGTACGCTGTTTGGGTTTGTTTGGGGTTTTGTCGCGGTGTTGACTGCTCCTGCGGTGCACGTAATGACGGTTATGCGAGCAGAAAGTTCCCCCTTACACTACAGAGAGACAAAGGGACGAATATAGATCGATTTGATTTGTTTGACGATTAGAGTTCCATTTATTCAGGCTGATTCGACTGATACACGAATAAGGTGAAAATCCAGATGATGGTCATGATTTTGAATTTAATAGAAACAGTTACATCACCATGACCAAAAGGAGAGAGAGCAAGACCCGATACGGTGGCACACACCTTTGATAATAAACTTGGAAACGATGAGGGAAATATACACGTCTCCACTTCAACGCTACGTTTTACCAATCTGCGTGTCAAGTGCTTGCACTTAACATTATGCTTCTGCAGGTAACGGTGACGAGGTCAATGATCACAGTAACCAATCAGAAGCATGTAAAACCATATGCAAATTGTAAAAAACCAATTGATTGATATGTTAATCAACTAATCCCGTAATTTTTTCGACATACTTTTCTGTGTCGGTGTATTCTACGGTTATTCGTACGTATTTTATTATTTCTTTTAACTGGCTGGGGTAAATAAAGAAAAGGGGAATAAACTGGATTAAACACCGAAGGTTGAAATCTTCTGTTGGCATATCGGGGTAGGGACTCAGTCAAAAACTATTGTATACAACACTAACTTACAAATCATGACCTTTTCACAGCAGGACAACAGACCGTTAAACCATTTATCAAAAATATCATCTATGAACAGCAAATTAACAGAATAATATTAATTACGTACATGAAATGATAAAGCAATAAAATAATGACATGTTTCTCCCCACAGAGTGCAACCCCACAGGAATTTCAACATTATTTTCTCAAAACAAGGATTTCTCACCCCATGCCAGCTGAATTACATGATACCAACCATTAGACACCACAATTACATATTAATGTGTTTGAACCTCACAACACAGCTCTATCAAAATAAGACTGCAAATCACTGAACCAATTTCTGAACTATCACATATAGCGCTGCCACTGTAAACCTTAAAGCATTAAACAATAGCCTCCATTCATCCCATAAACATGTCTATTCACCGAACAGTGGACATAGTCGAAACAAATTAGCGCCCTCCATAAACCATATCGCCTAAAACAATAACCCCCTTGTTTCAACCTTTTCTCCTTAGACAGCTAAATATAACCTGACACATTTCATGAGGACACATAATAACCGACAGCAAATCTCAACATACTTCGAATAACGTGACATACACAGTTCCAGATCGTCTCAGATATTTTGAAGAGAACGGTAACTTTTATAGAATCAAATATTTTGATATATTCTGCGTAACGGAGCCAATAACACAATATCAACACAAGTGAGAATTCTCGATTAACTCTCACCAGATCATCTTGTTTAGATCATAGTGCTTTGGTTAGATCCAAAGGGAAAAGGAGGAGCAATATTAACATCCTGGCAGAAACTATTGTTCCCAAAGTTAAGGAATAAACTTAATTTTGTAGAGGAAAATTATGCAATTCCACACTTTAGTTGCACCAAATCGCACAGAGCTGCGTGGTTGGGGGCGGGGAAGTCTGGACCTTGAGCCGATTAACGGGGTTTGGGGGGATCGCAGGAGTGCAAAGGGGGACTGTGGCGTCTTGGAAGACGATTCCCCGGGGGTTCTACGGGTTATCTTTATCAAACCTTTTAAACTTGTTACATATGTTTGTGTTGAAGGACGCCATCACAACTGCGAAACTCCTGAAAACAGCTGACCGGGGTGTGGATTTTATAAGACCCAATGAAAAAAAAAGGAGGCTGTGAAAAAAGGATGCGGCATTCATCAGGATTCTTCTTCCATTTAAACCAATGTGCTATTTTTCATAGAGTTTTATTATTTTGTTTTAATAGCACGCTTGTAGCATGCCATTTCAGGCATTTCAGAGGGGGGGGGGCTTGAAAGTCACACTTTTCCTTGTGTTCCAGATTATGGTGGCGCTCCACTTAGATAGTAATAAATGTGTCCTTTTTTATGTTGGATCCTTTTAATGGAGATGCAGTTTGAAAGTCCATTGTATGTGGTAACTCTATCCATACATTAAAGAAGAGCGAAGTACCAGAAATTTGGGGGTCCTGGGGGATAAGAAAATTTGTGAACACCAACTCCAATTTTCAGAATGTACGCACACCTTTATTGTAGCAAATCCCCAAAAGAAATCTTTAACAGGCAAATCAAAGGGGTAAAATTGTGCAGCTGAGTTCAAAAATATAACTGAAAACTTGTACAATATTTGAAAAATTAATCATGAAAGCTTAATGTTAGGCTATTTGCGTTGTTGCAATATACGGTACCTTGTACAGTTAACGTGAAGAATTATTGCTTACAAAATAGGACTTAAATAATAGTCTTGATCGTGACATTCTTCACACTAAAAAGCTATACATCAGTCCTGTGGCAAATAGCATAATGAAACTTTCGTGTGGTAGGCCTAACGTTGCACAGGATCATAGACCACTATATACACTGTCAACTACAAGCTGTACGTACGACTTACGAACAGCTTCACGGATTTGACTTAGGAAAATTCCAACATGTTTCCAAGAAAAGTTTTTTAATTGCAAACATGTCAACACCTGTCCCAAAATGATAATGCCTGTATCTCACATAAAATAGCTCATTTAACAGTTTATCCGCAAAATATTAACTTAAACGTGGCAATTTCTTTGCCACTCAGATTTTCCCTTTCAATTAAGTCACTTTTAGGTTAGTTCCCTTCACTTTTCGAAACATTGATTACTTTGTTTTTACCCTTTTAGTGCACAATTTTCCCATTTATTTGACGGCTTGTAGTTTGGTGTTTGGACGTTGTTCCCAGTCTAACTGTGACACCTGTGATATTTATTGCATTCATAATACTCAAATTCAGTCACCTGGTGCGACTATGACATTATACCTAACTTCCTTATCTCTGTTAAGTGTGACCATTAACAGGCAGTAGAAATTTGCAGTGAAAAAAGTCAAAAATTAAAGTCATCTCCCTATATTTCAAAACGGTTTAATCGGGGCAATTTTTTACTCCATGTACTGTAACGTTATGTTTTCCAGAAAGGTGTTTGGCACTAAGATTGCATTGTGTGAAAGACTGTAAATGTAAAGAAGGTACAAAGGTGAAGCCATTCCACGTGGGTCTGTTTGCATCACTATGTGATGTATGTATTCTGTGTAAATACGTACTGTACCTATGAAAGCACTCAGTTCTCATTAATTGAACAGAGAGTCTGTTGTGCAGAGCTCAGAAAAAGTCACTAAAAAGATGAAATTGTGCACGAGCACTGCGCGCGAATGATCTGTGGGCATTGGGGTTTATAGAGTATGTAGGGCGGCTGAAGTGTGCCTAAAAGTAAACTGGCAATATTGGTCGTTGTGGATATACTGGGCATTGTGGCTAGGCATGGAACTAACCTGCGCTATTTGCCTATGTGAGTATCGTAAGCAATAATCATAAACAGCGCTCCTTTTTGTATTTTTCATGATGTCATGTTTTTTTACCCTTAAAATAAATTTTAGCCTACCTGATTCATTTAGTTGATATGAGATGTAAAATAAACATGACAAAGTATACACGTCAACGAAGGGATGGAAAACGTATGTTTCAGAAGGTTTAAAAAACTTCAATGTCTCTACTTTTACGTAACATTCCAAGATCACCCTTACTGGAAACAAATTTACAACAGTTTGTTTTGTTTTTTTTTCTTTCAAAGTAAAAATGTTCAAATCAAAATACGTATTCACCTACATAGCTGAGCTAACAAGGTAATACTATTATTCTAAATTAAATCTAGCTCATAGACTGTGCAATCGTTTCTTTGTTTGAGAAGTGGCATTTAAAAAGAAAAAAGTGTGGAGGAATTTGTCTGGAATGCTAGTGAGTTAAGTATTAGGTTACTTGGAATTCAGAAAAAGAGTAACAATAATCGATATGGCTGTTTTCAAGAACATGAACAAAATATGATCAAGCAATTGCTCCTAGAATGACGCGTATTCTTCTATTCAACCAAGCTAGCGTTTTGCCATGTAGGCCAAATAAGCAATTAGAAATCAAAATAAGAAGAATGAAAAGCATCAACGCTACATTAAAAAACTGGTTTGCTAATGAAATTGGATAGTGTAACAAGTACAAAAAACCAGTGAAGAATTAAGGTTATATTGCATACCTGTTAGAAAAGTATGTGCAAAATGCTTGCCGTGAAAAAAAAAATTCTCCCAATGAGATTACACAATACACAGTCGAAACCGATTATAGTTTCTACCAGAAGAACCCAATAATGCTCTATGATAGTGTCCTACCAGGGGGTGTAATTGAGGGGTAAGATACAACGGAAATGCATTCGTTTCAAGTAGCCTATAGTTTCCGACAAAATCACCTCGTTTGTTCACCACTTACAGATTCAGTGGACTTAAAGGGAACTTCACGTAAAGGTTCATGTCGTTTGCTCCGTTGTAAATTCACAATCGGAAACCTTTGTCTATCGTTATAATATTGCCAGCCGTTATGCTTGAAAATTAGTTCTCAACTTCCGACGCGTTCCGACGCCTATCAGTGCAGAAAACATTGATGTTGAGTATGTTCTTAAACGTGTATACATCTGCGAACTTGGGAGGGTCTGCGGAAATTGATAAATGATACAGAAGACTATATACTTATGATCATCGTTTGCAAAATCTTCATGGCAAAAGGTCAATGTCTTATTCTTATAACCAAGTCCGTCTCGATTCTAAAGAAAGAACAAGTCGTTTTGATTTTTGAGACAGGCATTCTGACTTGCTTATCGGCAACAAACCTCGCATCAAAGCTGTATTCTTCATAGTCCGTTTTAAAGGTAATAAGCAGGTGTGAATGAAGATTATTTGGGTGTCCCAAGAAGTAAGATGCATCACGCAAAAGTTGTACTCATCTCTTTATGAATTGAAAATTATAATGCTGGAGGAAATATGGTAATCCTACCTTCCAGATGACCTCGTTTATCTCCAACACAGGATTTGATGCTATGAGGGTTAATCTGAACTGTTCCTTAAGTACCAAAGAGAGAGACAATGATGACGACAACATCCAGTTCTGCGCCATGCTGCGCCAGTTTGCCCGGTGGTATGGAAATTGTATTTTCCCTAGCCTCAGTGGTTACTATCGTGCAGTTTCTAATCCAGATACAACATCATGTATCAATTGGCCCAAGCTACATAGAAATCCACGTAACATCAAATACGCTGAATACTTAAAACAAATGAAAGTCAACAACTACAAAATATGAATGTGACCTGCCAATCATTACAAGACTTCCTTACTTACTTGTACTTACTTATTGATTGAATTACATAATTTAAAATGCAATTTACTTGTCATGAAAACCGATATTGTACAGAGGGAAAGAGAAAACATAAAGAAAAGAGATTATAACAAGAAAGAGAAAAAACTTTATTACATTTCCTTTCAGTTTTCTCGTTCATAATTTGCACCTACAGTTGAAGTTTAATCATTAAATTATTCTTAGTAGCCATTGATATACAGTAGCAACATCACATGTTCAATTTAAACATAGGCAGTCCTATCAACTCTGTTCGATTGCATTGCTCTCATTACAAATCGCTGCCTCTTTTTCCAAGCTAGAAGTTAAAGTAAATGATCCCCCCCGACCTTTTCTTGCTTACCAACATCCTGCGATATCATGGTCAGCTTAACATGTCAGTGAAACAATTTTATAGTTATTTTATGAAGAATTATCACAACTAGAATGTGGAATTGATATCAATTTGCAAAAATATTACCATAGTCCATGATGTGTACACAGTTAAATAAATATGGCTTAAATTTGACAAAATACATATTCAAGAATTAGCTTCGGAGCAATTGACTCAATCCGGCCCTACACCAGAATTGCATAAACAATTTTGCATTGACAAAACTTCAGCCCAAAGTAAATTTTATTCATTTCATTTAACTCCTTTTCAACTTACAAGTCGCAATACAGCGTTGCAAACAATCAGTCCTGCCTTCCACAAACTAAAATTTTCATTGAATGATTTTTTTATGTTAAAGTGGGCCTGAGAAGAACAAAATTTTTACCTTCTTACAAATCGTCTTGAGACAAAAATCTGTTGTGTTGAAATTGAGTATTCAAACTGCCATTTCCTGCTGTCTGATGAAAATTTCTTTCAACATTTTTTTGTGTATGGTATACTCCAACCACTGGTAATACTGCGCTTTGAGTTTCAAACCGACTTTCACTGGGAAATATTAAAGTTAAGTGAGTAAAGCCTGGAGCAGATACAATGTAATAAAATATAGAAAATGAATATATATTACCTTTGTAATGGGATCAAATTCTTGAACCATTCAAACTCCGCGTCTTTGAGCTGGCTACAGTCAATGTGATAGATTGCTTATCTGTACTTCTAATATTGTCATATTTTTGATGTTGTCTACTTACGAGTATTTTATAATACCCGACAAAAGGACGGTTCGTGTAGATAGACACAATTGCCCCTTATTGTACGCTAGGTCCACCGTGCTTTCATGTACGTTAGATGTCATTCAGAGTGTGTGTGTGTGTGTGTGTGTGTTGGGGAGGGGGAACTCATGAATGTGACCACAACTAATCGCATAAATGATGCGGACAACCAAGCCTATCGTTAAACTGTGCAGTCCCACGCACTGCGTATGCAACAATAGAAAGAGGAATGGAATATTCTGAACATACCTTTATAGTCATGCAGTGACCAGTATTATGTATTGTGCAGAATATATAGATACTCTAATTAGTAATATGTATTTCATATCATGAAACTAGTGGGACTCGAAATGATATTAAATGCTTTGTTTAGTGTAAAGATATTGTGACCAAGATGTATATGAGTGTAAAGATGTAGTGACCCGTAATAGCATGTATTGAAAAGAAAATATGCCTAGTAACATAAATTATGTAATGTGGAGACACTGTGAGTAAGAATATGTATATATTTACATATGTGCTATGTATTGTAAATATGTAATCACCACACTTATATGTGTATGAGGTCGTTGCTATGCTTAGTATTACAAACTGTATTCCATACCATGGCTAGAAATGTGTAAGTATTGTCAAATGCAAATATGCAGTGACTGGCAATATATATTTTTACATTTACCCTGTGTTATCGTCACCGATAAGTTTC
>VJOZ01085575.1:0-12053 GCA_009801055.1 Stichopus horrens | reverse complement strand
GATAGATTTTTAGAAGGACAGTTTCATCATGTGGGCAAAGTAGTTCTTGCAATCTGTTGATAAGCAGGTTGTGGTCAGCAGTGAATATGAGATGTGTTTACTCAAGCGATGTGGAGAGAGCTGAAAAAGGGAGCAACAAAAATGGTAAATGTGTTATCTAGCAATGTGAGCAATATATCTGGAGCCCTATACAGGCAGGTTTAACTTTTATGGCTGGAGCTGAAAGACAAAGTTGCAGTCTTGAACTGTTGGTCCCATTAAATACTATTAGCATCGGTGAATTGACACATATATTATACATTTGTCAATCCTACAAAATGATGTGTAAGTAATGGCCTCAACAACAACCACTTTAAACCAGATTTCACAGCCACGAAAAACGTTTTTCTAATCCACATCACGAGTAGGAGTCTGAACTGACAAAATACATATAAGCTCTCAAGTATAATGACTTTGATGAGACCTTTGACAATTGCCTCTAGCATGAAACAAGCGTGGAATTAATTGCAGAATCAATAAACGAGATACATCCAACGACAGAAAAGCCATAAATTTCAGCAACATTTATTGATTAACATTTCAAACCAGTCTGTAGTACATAAATTTCATTCATATGGACAGATGATTAAAATACGCCATCAGGTGACAACTTTCACAGCATGTCATGTAATGTGAATCCTGCTACAAATTACCGTTAAACAAGAAAGCTTTTACATCATATCTTTCCTTTTGTGGGCATCATTTCTATTCAACACCTGTCACACATTTTGGAGAAACCACAAAATGCTTTGTCAAAAAAAAACAAAAAAAACATCCCGACCATTTATATTCACATCGTACTTACCTGTTAGCTGCACAAGAATATCACTGAGGGTGACTACAACCAGGTCATTGATGATCAAATTCTCAGCCAGGAGATCAAGAAAGTACGCGTGTGTGAGTTGAGGGTTAATTTTGGAAATTCCTTCCAATATCCTGGGAAGGGAACAAGGGGCAAGCCAATGCATGAGTTGAAATGTGAGAAGTATTAAAGTCAAAATAGCTGGAAGAATGAGCATTTTACTCTACGAGATCCCCCTCACCTTGATTTTTGAGAATTGCGGCTGTTGCTCAACCTTCAAAATGGATTAAGTGCACAAGAAAATAAAGGGTTCACTGACTTACTCACTGGTATCTAATGTGTCTGAAATCAATCAACTGTGAGCAGTTATGACTACGCACAGTGACATCACTCGGTTTTCTCTGAGGGAGCAAGCAAGCCAGTGAGCTATTCTGTGCAACACAATGGGCGTCTGACTTGGATAGACTGCCTGCATCGCGTGTACTGTAGTGAAGGTCACAAACAGCTTTTGTCTGGATCTTGAGGTATCTTATACAGTTATAACAGCAGTCAGCAGTTCCAAATGGATAACGCATTTGTAATATGCGTTGTGTGGCGCAGTTTGACCACAGAGTTGCCAATGGTGAATTGTCTCATGGCGTCACTTCTCTGATGGTGCCTACTGTAAGGTGGGAAACAAATTAAGTCTACTATAAACCTGACACCTGGTTCCTTATCACAACACAATATCTACTGACCTGCCTATAGATTCATCGTCCCAGGGAAATGACGCTCTGAGGGTGTCTTCAATCACCGTAATAGCCTCCATGTTGAGCCCCACTGACAGAAGGAGAGGGTTCAGCTTCATCACCAAATCAACCACACTAGCAAAGAAGGAAATTTACAGTTTGAAATTTGCTTTTAAAAATGTCTGCAGTTTTCCTTGTCAATTTATCTGATTGTCATTCTCTCTTTCTACTCGACAATTCCATTCCCAAGACCTGCAGGTGATGAATGAGATACGTTTTCTATACCTGAGGGTCTAAGGGTGCAACCTGAGTCTACATTCACTGCAGACATCGGTATTACAATGGACCATCAGAATATTTATCATTTTGTATCTTTGAGGAAATCCAGAACATGAGAACAGAGGACCTCCCACCCCATCTCTTCAAACCCTCCTTACTCCTTTGACTGTACCTAATTCATTGCAGTCTCATCTCAAATTTGGATGGTATCTCAAAATGTAGAAGTAAAGCATAGCAAGAAAAAATTTAATTGTGTAGTATTTTATCGGCCGACCACTAAGACATATTCACAGGCAGTCCAACGGGTTGAAAGCCGAAATGAACTATGTGAAAATAACTTTCCTTGTCATCAAGTTATATTCACTTTGCTTGCATGCACTTAGGATCTTGATAAAAACATAAAAAGACCATCTTCGATACACCTTCAAAATCTTTTCACTAGGAGTAGAGGAACACCAAGACTCACTGCTGCCACTACGGTCACTGCATGTAGGTTAGGTCAACCTTCAAATATTTCTACCATCATTTGATGGATGATGTCAAATGGAAAAAACAAATTACCTGATTTCGCTCTGGTCGCTGGGCATCGTCGGTATGTTTTCCAGGAAGGTCAGTTCATATGTCATAATGTACTGGTGCACTATGACATCAATATTCATGAGGTTTGAAAAAAGCTCCGAAAATGTGGCTTGATATTCTTTCTGGTCAGGTACAGGGGGAAGCATGTCATTTGACGGCCGGTAAGGTATGAAGTTCTCAAACTGAGGAAGAGAACAATTTCAAAAAAGCTCAAAAAACGCCCTCTGCCTTTTTTGAGTACTCTACAGATATGACTTATTTCCAAAAATGGTCACATGCTTGGTTAAAATTCTTCGACTGTCACCTGGGAGACATTCTCGTAAGTTAACTTTTTCTTTGTCTGTTCTATCATCACTCATGTGAAACAGCACTGACAAGACATCTAAATAATGTTTAAAAAAATCAAAATTAATTTTGGTTGCAGCCAATGACGCTACATCCGCAGTGAGGGTCACTCCAGCCAACATCTCACAATACTGCATTGAAGCAACTATAAGCACAGGAAAGGAAATGATAAACTGCATTATTAGGGTGTAAAAAAGGGCTTAAAACCAAAAGAGGTTCTGAATAACTAAAGGGAATCCTCTGTTGTTATGAGCTCATCATTCAATATTGACAACAGACATGCACCCAATCATATCATCCTATTCATGGCAACCATTCTTGGCTGCAGTACAGCTCAGAAAAATTTAGACGTTAGTTGCATTATGCATCACAGATTTTGGGTAAGATCTTTTTCAAATAACGGAAAAGCTCCTAACACTTCTCTTCTTAACGATACAACCGTTGCAGCGTGGTGACGGTAACAAGTCTATCATTATCAGCAGTGATACTCCCGTGTTGGTACTGCTACCGGCGATATCTGCCTTTGACCAACTCATTGTTTGTAACTTCTGTTTATCTTTGGTTTGTATGTCAGCAAAGGGAACGCAGGGTTTTGGTTATCCCAATCTCCCAGGCCCCAGTCTCCCAGATGCTCAAGTATTTAGCCTGGATGCTTGGCGAAAGGTCTCATGCATCCACGAGACAGATGAAGCTGAGCTCTATATGTGACCAATTTGTTACTCAAAATCTTGCAAAATGTTTTGTTGTCCGGCAGAGGACAAAATATTATGAATCCCTTGCTGATGTGATAATGAAGAACAAGCAAATTCCTTTTAAAAACTCTCTCTGTCTTTACTGTCAACAAGCAATGTCAAAATTATTTGGAGCTGTACTGTACATTACATCATCATGATTATCATCATCGTCATCATCATATGGAACACTACCCACAATCGTCATCATCGTCATCACCCATTATCCCCATCATCACCACCATTATCACCATTATCCTCATCATCATCATCATCATCATCACCACTGTCACCATTATCCTCATCATTAAACAAAACGCTGACTGTAATGTTGCAAATGATGAACTGAAACAAAAGGGGAATCAACTTACAAGATACTCAATGTCTGGAATCTGTAGCCAAATTTTGATTTCATCATAGAGTTGTGGATAGTTGACATCACAGATGACCTCATCAAATACGGTCTGACTCTCCACTGAGAGAGTGAGGAATTCACTCCGAACGGCGGCGTTGCAGAAGAGGTTCTCTTCGACAACGGCGGCGTAGAAGTCCGTCGCCTACGACACGGGGAAAAACGAAAGAGCCGTGTGAGTTCGTACACACCAATGCAAATTAACCATTTCATCGTGGCATAGCACAGGATAGCATTACCAATGACAGGGTAGAATGGAGATGCCTGGCATGTGGCGAAGCCCATTGTGGTTGCTTTTATAGGACTGCATGGAAAAATGACAAAGACAGACGCACAACCTCACAAAACTAGCTTGAGTCTCCTACCGGGGGATTTTGTTTGACGATTAAGGCGGCCATTAGTCACACATTCATGTCGCTGGTCCACTTATTTGGTGGACTTTTGCACGATCATAAGATGGTCCAGGAATAAATGATCACCCAGTCTGCATTTTTTTTTAAGCTAAAGGATGAGCAGAAAAATACTGCCACATAAACTTACTGGCAAGTTGTGTGGAAATGTCAGGGGTCACCACGTCTTGTGGTCGATGCACATGGGGGAAATTAAAGTTGATCTTTTTAGCTAAGGTGCTTACGATTGACTTTAAACTTACATGTTTGACCACTTGTCAAAAGTATATTATGTGATTACCAACACGAGATGTTCTCTGTCTATAGCTCGGTAACGTTTTCAGCCTTTGAATTGCAACGTCAAGTACCATAAATAACACATGAACTAAATTACACTACTATGATAACTTACATTACAATGACAGAAAACTTACTTTCATAAAACAATGTTTTCATGTATAGAACAAGAAAGGACAAGCTACAGAATAGGTGTTATTTAATGGTTCATGGAAATATCACACATTTTTCTTTCTTTATAAATGAAGCCATTGTCAAGCAAAATCCTTTTAATCAGATTACTATTCCAGAGACATCCAAACCTTGAAATGTTCTCATTCCAGTCGTTATCTACATGTGATGGTAATGAATGTGAAAGAGGGCAGCAGACACAGTCTGTAGGAGCTACAATGTGATTCACTCTCAAGTTTCACAGAGTAAAGCAGTTCACCTTTGCAGAAGAGTCCGTTGCCTCGTTGATGGCTGTGGAAATATCTTCAAACTGTTTGAGCACCCCTCGGATACCAGTGAGGAATTTGGCACTCTGTGGTTCTTCGACGGTGATGTTGCCGACGCTTAAATCTACAAGAATTGTCAGAAAAACAGATGTGAAATTTGATGTGTCCAACCTGCTTACCATATTTCAGTAATTCCCATCATTTTTTGAACAATTATCATGTCATTCAAGTGATCCAACCGTCTATATCGCCACTAAAATTGTGTCCAAGTCCATGCAATCTTCATCACCTCCACGAAACAGAATTCTAGACTTTTAAATTAGGAAGTTGCTTTAACAAAACAGATATAGATTCAAATTTAGTGAACAGAGGAGAATATGGAAACCAGTGTATTAAAAAAAAAAAGTAAAATCCTGTCTCCATCTAAGCAGTGTGTGTCAATAATTCCAAACTTTTGCTTTTGTAAGCACTAACAAATTTAACTCTAAAAGAACGAAGGTACGAGAAGTGGCTGACGTACCCTCTAGGACTTCAAAGACAGAATTAGCTGCCTCCGCTACTAGACTGATGACCTCTTGAATCGCAAACTGCTCTTGAACTGCTGGACTGAACAAAAATTCCTCGTAAAGACTTCCACTCCTGGGCAAGAAAAGAGCAAGAGACAGAATTACCAAATTGGAAAAAAAAGAAGAAAAGACTTAAAAAAAAACATCTTTTGTTCCATGAAAATATCGTCTGAAAACTCACAACTGGCCTGAGAGTACATCCATCAGTTGTTGGTTCCAGTGTGTGCTGAGTCTCTCGAAGGCTGCACCCCACTCCTCTGGGGTCCCTGCCACAACCACGTCGGGAGCGAGGAGCGCCGGGTTAAATGGCACCAGGACGGCATTAGCGATAGTTTCTTGAAGTTCTATCTGCTTGGAGATCACGGATTCAAAGCTGGCCACCTCAAGTTGAGACGGGAGCAGGTCAGACGGCTCCGTCAGAGTCACAGATATGATGTTTGAAATCTGAGGATTTGAAGGAAAACCTATAAGTGTGGTGAACTGTTGATGCGTACTGAATTAAGTATTTGTTTTTCAGATGTTGAGGTCTCCGGTATTCTTTTGGGTGCTGTTAAAATTATCACACTTCTAACTACTTGGACTTGATCCTCAAAGTTTAACTGAAATTTGTGAAAAAAAAACAGCTTTTGTGAGAAAATTACTGCCGGAAGAGGGACGTTTTAAAGTCACGATATTTTAATTCCGTAGTTCACTGGTTAAAGACAGGGAAACTTAACATTAGCTGCAAGATGTTGATGACAAAAGGAGTCCTTTTAAACATCTAGCAGGCAGGGAAAGACATCAAGAAAAAGAACAAGGAAAATTGATACCTTCTGATCAATTTCTGGAAAGTTCCAGTAAGATGTCTGCTCCTCCCAGAATGCAATGGGGTCAAAAGAGCAGACCTCTGTGAGGAGGTCTCCAGAAACCAGCGGTGTGATTGCCTCGAGGAACGACTCTGTACAGAGTTCAAAGGTCACGTCAGACATGGTGGAATTGATAAGCGACTGTGAGGGATTTTCAGAAGAAATATAAATAGGAATTGATAAGCATTCGGCGCGTGATGGCATGTATACACCTACTTCACCTCTCAGGAATAGAGATATATTGAATTAGGAAAGTTATCTTTCCTAATGCAATGAGCTGTGGAATGAGCTGTCGACGGGATCATTTAGATTTGATTTTAAGGAAAGCCGTTTCTAAGGCTGACATTCGAACCATCTACTGGCACACTGATCCTGAAAGATATGAATACTCATAACATGGCCCCAGGACAATAGTAATGGCATTTGATGACTGGAAGGGTGTGTGTATGATAGAAACAAAAACAATCTGAATTATATAAAAAATGAAGATATTGAAACAATTTTGACACCTGTATTTTCAAAAACCACATTCCTTGATAAAGCAAAGACAGCCACTCGGCAATATCCTAAATCTAAGCTTCACATTCTATTTTGGAACATGAGAGCTTCTATGTATATACCTCAATGAACATCGGACTGAAGACTTCCTTTAGGAGGACTTCAGTCGCAGCGGGTCCGATTTGTAAAATAAGATCCGTAAGTTCATCTTGGGGGCTGTTCTTGATGAGCGTGATGAGAGCATGCTCTGCAAATTGTAATCAAGAAGACGAAGACATAATATCTGGCTAAAATAAAATTGCTGTGTTGTTGATTTTGTGCATTATGTGAAGTGCTTAATACCAAAAATAATGAGTGAGTTTTATGAGAATTGCACATCTAGGAAGATCAAGTAAATATTCTAAAACATTGCTCTTTTTGTTTTGGTTTTTTTTTCTAATATGGTCATCAATTACAAGAACAAAATAAACCAGACGTAGCTGAAAGTTGAAAGCAAACTCAAGTTCTTAGAGACGTATTATCTGAAATTGGCAAAATACATAGAATTAAGTACCCTGAGTGACTTCACAGAGACTTGCGAACTGGCTGAAGCAGTCACTGGACATCCAGCGGCCATCGGCTCCAAAATTAGCGACACCGCAGTTTTCATCCTTGTCTACCTGGCCCCAGTTGGTGTAAGACATTATGTTTCCATCCACCCACCAATAGGGGTCAGCATGTAATCCGAGCCAGACAGGTACGTCTTCCCTGGAATTGAAAATACAATGTGCCGATGCACAAAATATAAGACAGAGCCACACAAATGTTTGTGAGTTTACAAGGACACGATCAGATGTTGATGAGCGAACAAGAATGGCAAAAATTTGCACATAACTTCAAGACTACCTCACAAACTGAGATCTTCAACAGAAATATTGTGTTTGTTTCACAAAAAAGTCATCTTTTTAAAGCCAATATCTATGGACACAAAATGATAATTTTTTTTTTCTCAAAATGAGGCAGGACAGTGGAATAAGTTTCTCACAGAAAGGATATCAGTTACATTATCTGTTGGTCAAGAATAATTTGTTCACCCAAATTGGAGAGCCTCAATGGAATTTCACACTGGAGAGCATCTTACAACTTGATGCACAAGTCGATTAGACGAGAAGAGTATGACTGCAGCATGAACGTGTCCCAAATCTGTGCAGAGTGTGAATGAACAAATTCATTACTATGTTTTATCCCTCTGTCTCTCCATCTCTGTTAATTTGTAGTCAATGACATCTCCGCCATGCACCGTCACTTTATTCATGCATTAATCCCAATAAACTCTTTGCCAAAATGGTAGCGAGGAATCCATGTTTTGTGCTTCATATTTGCAAGGAGGACACACAGGCATTTCATTCACATTATGCATCAAGTTACTACTCCCTTTACCACAGTTTTATCTTACCCATTCACCACTTATAAAGGTCATCATATAAAAACATTTTCAATTCCTGCCAATACACATTTTGTAGCAACAGTAAATTTTTTTTATTTTTCAATATAATTTATTGACAGAAATAATTTTTTTTTCAATACAGTTTATTGACATAGCATCAGCAGATTCTTCGAAAACTACATTTATATTCTTGGAAGCCATGTGTCGACTGCAACCAAACCACTGGGGTGGTTGGGCTTCATACCGTTATCTAAACTACAATGAACGGAGACAAGTCATCCAACCTGTGGCCAGACAGCTACAAAATGATATCCTACATTTAATTGAATTTGAAAAGTTGAGGATCAGGAAGCCCCATATGGGCTCATCAAGTACCCTATACCATGTTGATCGTGGATGAACACCGGCGAGATTCACCGACTCTTTTCGATGAGCGTCCAGAGGACATCGAGGCAGGGGTGAAACCAGACAATCACCAATGCAAACAATGCAAACCCAAACCTGCTCCCGGGACCGCCATTTAACTTCCCCGTCCAACAGCTGAGAGTGTGTCCCCCAGTCTTTAGCCACTTTCCCCAAAGGCTAATTAGGCTGATAGGTGTCCTAATTGGACACATATCAGTCTTAGCGATTGGGTGTTATAGGTATTTTACCCAGGATAGCTACATTTGCATAGCTTCTCATTGGTTTCACAAGACCTACGGTATAGCCGGGCAAATTATCATACTCTTAATGAACAGCATACTGATTATCCAACTCCACAGCGCTTCAGGTAAAATGCAGCTGGATAAAGTGCAACATTTCTCACCCAATTTCTTCGAGGAATTTCTGCTCATTTGCATCGTTGACTGTGACAGGGTGGCTGAGCTGGTGCAATCCTTGGCATTTCGAGAAAGAGGTGGAATAATCAACCCGAGTGTCCTCGTACCGATAACAAGACGGGACTTGACTATGCCACCCGTCTGGACAACTTCCACCTATGAGAAAAAAAAAAATGATTGGGAACAATGCTAAAATTGGGTGTATCGTTAGAATTAGACAAACTACACTTCCAGAAGAGATCATCTAAATTTGAAGAGAGTTTTAAAGTGCTCAGACAAACTACCTCCTGTTCCAAACAGTTTTAGTTCAAGTCTGCGATTTCATTTATACTTTTCTCAGCTACTATGAAATGAAACGTACTAAACTGCAAAAAATTTGTCAAAAAGAGCTGCTTAATTGACTATCAATGCAGTTAAAAGCAGAATGTGCTACTCAAAGAAGAAAAAAAAAGGAGGAAGAAAAAGAAGAAAAAAATCAGCCTCTATTGTCAATCTTCCATCCTTCTCTTCTTTTTGCTACCAACACAGAGTACAAAACCTACATTTCGACACATGTCCATCAGGGGAAATGAAGGATATTCAATCACAGTAGAAAGAAGGATAATTTGTACTTATGGACAAAAAAAATTTACACTGTATTTATAGGCACAGGAGTTCAGCAGGTTTGCTAGGCAAAAATTAGATATCATTTGGAAATTTTTTATTCTATTTTTGGACAAATAGGCAAGGACACAGAAGTTTTTGAAGTTTCTTACACCTGCAGGAATTACAGAGACTGCTTTTAACACTGCACTTTGATAAGGCAGGAATAGCAGCCTGTTCTGCTTTAAATTTGGAGGTTTCCAAAAGACACTGATTCAAACTTGATTCAATCTGTTTTCTGTTGACCTTGACAATTTCTCAAAAAAACATTGGCTGCTTAGGTTGTCCTAAAATTACTCATGTTTTCAAGGCCTATATGAAGGAAAGCTCCTTCGAGGGAAGGCTAACTGGAAAGTATAGATTTACCTTTCTCATGAGAACCTGCCCTACTGTAATTCTGCAACATTGTCAAACAGGATTACCATCATATCAGTCTAAATTTATCTTTATATCCTAGCATCACACATAGTATCCCCACAAAATAAAGAAAGAAACCAGGTCATAACCGTGCATATCAGAAGAGTTGAAACTATCCGGCATTTGTTTATGCAAAAAAAGTATGAAAATTTATTTAGATCTATTGGAATTTGAGTATGTAAACAATTTGTGGAATGGGAAGGTCTGCTCTCACCTTCCGTGGGCCGGGACAAGTGTCACGGACCTTCACCAGAACCATGTCAGCAAGGGACACCGTCACAAGGACACTGACACTGTCAATGGACTTCCTGGGGACACTATCACAATGCTATGGACAGCCCTGCACCACCAAGGACGGTAACATCCCACTTAGGACTGATATAAGTAGTGACAGGGACAGTCCAGTGTCTCCAAATGCACGCCATCAAGGAAAGGTGCAGTACCACATACATCATGACACAAGAGACAGCACCATAGTAACAATACAATATTTATACCACACCACCAAAGACTGAACTACACAAACTAGGAGGGTGCCACCAAGATGGCACAGCTGATGAATCAGAGACGAGGTTACGGAGGGTTTACTCACGTGAAAACATTTCAACGATTTGAAGCTGGAGATCAGTGTACAGGTACTGTATCAGAAGCTGCTTCTGTACATGTTCCCAGAGGGGAGTCTGAACGAGTTGGCCCTCTACGATGGGGAGAAACACCTGGAGCAACGATTCCATGAAGGCCAGACTGGAAATCGAATGAAAACAGCAAGGGACAACATGTAATGAGTCACACTGTAAGCCTTAAAAGGGAAATAGGGAGTTTAGAATACACTAACATGACGTACATAAGAAAATAGCTTTAATCATTGCTAAATCATTAAGTCTTATTAATGAACATCAACCAAAACTTCATCTCCTCAAAACATTATGCATGTGATGTGCAACGGAATGGGCATCATATGAATTTTGAGAAGTTTGGGTGAACANNCTGTGAGAAGCTTATTTCTTAAAAGGAGGGCTACTGTCCGTCCTTATTTTGAATACTCTATCATTTTACGTCCACAAACATTGGTTTTAAAAATATGGATGTTTTCTCTAAAACAAACGCCCTGTTTCCCTTTGAAGTAAAATGTACTTTCCAACTGACATATCACAACCTTCATGTGTACTGCTATGGGAAAGCACAATGAGGAATTGATCTCGCTATTAAAAATAGTGAGAAAATGTTCCCCTCTTCTCAATTACACACTTTTGCCTATGACCATGGCAACAAATACCCCTATCACTACATGAAATGCAGCTCAAGATAACCTAAACACTCAATGTCCAATTAACCATTGCATTGTCTGCTACCAGAGTAGGATAAAATCACTGTGAGGTAAACGTTGGTGACAAGATATACCACACTTATCTATTGTCTTCATATGGTATGGAAAAACAGGATTTTTAGCATCCTCAGTCAAGCACGATCACAACGTGTGCCTGTATTGGTCAATTTGCTAAAGGACTGACTCTGTGACACAACTATAAATCGTAATAGCAAAAGTAAACTGTCAAATCAAGTACTTGTTTCTGTGGAACAACCTTGCTAATGATGTGCACACTGGAAAGGCAGATCTGCTGTAAGCATTTTCACAAATTTGCAGTCCTTGTTTGGCTATTTCCACTGTTCATTACAGATTTGTCACTTTGTTTCATTGTTTGAATTTACACATTACCAATCGAATGGCAAAAAGTGATAAGTTGATACTGAAAGAAGATCAGGATAACAATATTCGGATAGCCATACAGAGTCATTTCT
>VJOZ01085514.1:0-13157 GCA_009801055.1 Stichopus horrens | reverse complement strand
TGAGATGTCCAGAATAGAACATGTTGTCATGTATTTGTTGGGATTCACGGTACAAGTTTTTTGCGTGCTCCCATTTAAAATGTTGATGTACCTCTGAATCAGTCGCATGAATTTGATGCCTTAATTGACATGCCCATTCACCACATGGGATTCTAAACTGTTGGAAAAGATCATGACAGCACTACATGTTCCTGTTTTTCAAGCATTCCCTGTGACCATGTACTGTAACCTCTTCTTGGTGACCCTTCCAAGACTCCATTCATCTTACTCTCGTTTACTTTTTCTCAATTTTACTCTTCATCTTTGAAGGAAAACACATAATATTAACACTTATTATTACAGTGCTATAAAACACAGCATGCCACTTGTAAATGCAACTGCAAGGTGACCCCAATTCATCTTTGGCAAAAAGCTTCTACCCTGTTCACTGCCAGGCTCGCTCCGTTCTTCCATTTTGTGAAGAAAAGGTGACTTCTTCATTGTTTATGTCAACTTGGGAACAACTACCTGAAATATCATATGCCTGAATACCTAGGTAGGAAGCTACTGGTGCAATCTCGTAGCTTGTGACATTGATATTCCACTGGAAATGACCCAGCCAGTATGCAATGTATCGCTTAATTTGAAACCCCAATTTTTGTTTGCATATTTCTGTGATGTGAGAGGTTAAATAAATACTTAAAATTACAAGAGGTGTTTCACAGAATTATTGCTTCACTTAAGCAATTGCACTTCTTCCTTATTTCAGGGGGATGGAGCCATTTTGTTTATAATTTCTTTTTTAAGTATTGGATTGCTACTGTATATTATTGTGCAATCACCCCTAAAAATTGAAAAATCCTTTGTTACATGTACAGTATACTTGAGAACGACTGTCGCAGGCATGCAAGTGACTCCTAATTCCAATCGACAGCCAAAAGTGGTTGTGTTTGGTGTACCTCTGTAGAACCCAAACTGTGAGATTTACCACTGCTGTTACTGCAACTAGGCCACATATTAGAATTTATCTGTCCCGGTCTAAGGTTTCCATGGAATGTTGCTGAACATTTAGAGCAGCTGCATAGGCTAGCACTGGTATGGCATTTGTGTGCGTCAAAGGTTTTGTAGTTGTGAACAATAACGTACAAACGGAAGCGAAACTAACTCGTAAATTTCTTGCTTGTATACTTCCAACTGTCGAAATCTTGTTTTTGTATTCATAATTTTTAGCGAAAAATGAACTTAAAACTGGCACTGAAATTAATGCAGGGGGCTCTATTTTGTGTGACAAAGGTATTAACAACATCACTTGAAGCACAAATTTGAAAGCTACCTGCTTGCTATGAGTAAACTCATAGCCAGTAATGAATTAGCAAATGCCTCATTGAACAGAAACCTCATCAAATAAGTGTTTCAGATGGTAAATGGGCTCATTGAGTTGATATCAATAAGTTTGTGATGATGTTGAAGGATATAAACACATGACTATACTTATAATTAGCATAATTTATCAAGTTCCTCATAGAAAAGTCATGAAAACTGCCAAAGCTTTTGAATTTTAACCCTTACTTATGCTGGCAGTATACATGTGAATAAGTGTTATTATGAAAAGTGTCTGCTCACAAATTCAAAAGCCAAATTGAATCATTGATTACTCTCTCTTTTCTATTTAAAAACATTGGGATCTTCTTACTTTGATCATTTGTCATTAGCATGTTAAGGAAACTTGTCAAGTTCAAAAATCTTTCGTGAATTTCACAAAACAACTCAATGTGCCTCTTGAAGGCTGCTGGGTATCAGGTATCTATGCATTGTGNNGTAATCAAGCAAAGAATGAGCATGTGACAGAGTTTTAGAATGACAGTTTCATCATGTATATTTGCAACATATGGCTATCCCAGATTCATGTTCCTGATGTCACTCCCCCATTGTGACATGATAATTTTCTTTTCCATAATTGCACCATGAAGATTTTTTAAGTCAATTTGTGATGTTACCACTTTTTGCCAAATTCTTGTGGTTTTTGTAAGTTGCAAATTCCTACAAAAATATTTTTTTCTTCGCCAAGTCGACAACTTTCATATTTCACATTGTCTATCANNAAAAAAAAAAAACAGAGAAAACATTGCTAAATGTTTAGCATATCCAATATATGCAGGAAAAAGGTTGTAAGAGATCTTAGGACACTTGAGAAAATTTCAGAAGAATAATATTCATTGACATACAGAGTCTCTAATGTAAAATAATGTTTTGTAACCCATATGTTATCTCAAATGCACCTCCACTATGCCTTTAAGCAGGAATGAAATGTAATTTAGATTTCATTTGTTACCTGCCAAAAGGAAAAACTGTCATAGTTTTTGCATTTGCATGATTGAGCAAGCAGTTTTACTGTTAGGGCATAACTATTTTGCTAGGTAGATATCTACCAAAGCAAATGGATAATGGATAGGATTTTGATAACAATGCAACACTCTTCGTTAAAAATGACCGGAAGAAGCTTCAATTGCCAAAGGTAGCATAATCTTGTATTGGAGGTGGTCATTGAATAAAGTCAAGGAAACAGTGCAATCTTTTCCAGGAATGATTATAAGCTGGTGATGCTGGAATACTGTCCAAAGCCAAATTTTTCAGACTGTGTGTTGAGAGTTTATAAGGCCCCTAAATCTTCATGCATCATTTTAGCGACAGTTGCAAAGTAACCCTCGGCTATCTGTGATTAATTGCCTATCAGTAAATACCAGAGATTAACTTGAGGGGAGAGGCAGAGGCCTGCCACAACTGCAAACCTACAGTTGGCATCCTCCAGTTCAATTTTAAAACCCTTTCGGCTCAAATTTAACCAACAGTGAGATTGAGGTAGAGACCGTGTGTGACACTGCCATGTAGATTTATTTTGCACCTTGCCAATGGAAAGATTCAGATAGCCACAGAGAATATGTGGTCAGTTTTTACATACGTGGAGGCACGAAAAAGGATCATTGTACCATGTGAACAAATCTCAAAATAAAATAAGACAATTTCTAATAAGTCTGACTATTTGTCCCAACTTGCTTTCTGGTGTAACAATATCACCAACCATTTGTTTTATTTTTCTCCATCTTTTGTCTGTCCAGGAGGCGGAACTACAGAAGTTAGCGACACAATACATTTCGGCATCAGCCTAAGAGCAGAAAATCCACCTGAAGATGGAAGACAGGGCCTCTTGAAGATAGCTCCCTGTTCAATCATGATAAACTTCCTCAATGTCAAGAAGCCCCTTTTTTAAGTTATCCTTTCCTAGTTGAAATTTGCTGCTGTTGACCAGATAGATACACAATGGCTGGTCCCCCCACCTCTTCCTTATGACAGTCACAGCCTATCATCTATGGAATATGCTGGTGGGGTGATGCACATTCAACCATGGATTGGAAGACTCCAACATCAAGTCCAATTTTTTGTGTTTTAATGTAGTGTACTCATTGGAAATGGTTTGAATGTAAAATTACCTCTTTTGTATTTTGGATAGATAGTCCATGTAAATTTTAGTTGCACCTTTTTCACATATGGTGAGTCCTGCAGCGAGTAGAAATAACCATCAGACCATTGGGTATTTAGCAAACACTCCACGACTTAGACCACAGCTTTCAGTGCCTCTATTCGGAGAACGTAACTTTCCATATATCATCAGTATTTTTTGTAATACATGGGATGCAGGCGGCTTCATTTGTAAGTTGTAATTTGTTAGGCATAATTATGCCGTGTATAACAACTTAAATGTGTTAAACAAGTGCTCAGCATCCTCAATGCTGATGAAGTTTTGTTTCGTTTTGTTTCTGTTTGTCGACATCAAAAGCGACATTGATGGACTTGTTACATACGTCAAGTAGGAACCACTCTTTCTCTCCTAGGTCACATGGTGCGAGTTTTATCATCATCTGGTATGATACACTGAATTCATTCTGATTATGTGAGCACAATATATGTAACAAAACACTTCTGTTTTCCTGTTTGTCATAGGTACTTCTACACCGAACACCACAGTTCAACTGTCATGTAGTAATTTTTATGATTATGTTGAATTATGACTCCATCAAAGAGGGACATGGCACATGTTTATACCCATCAGTGTGTATTTTATTTAGCACAATTTTACGACATGGGACATTTCCAACACATTTTCCACAACCCACAAATGGTGGCAAATGAATTATTGCATACAGTGTTATGTATTGTAGTTCAGTGTGTTACATTAGACTGCAGTATGCACTAGTACTAAGTTTGACCAATGCTGCTCAGACTATCATTTGAGTTTGTGACTCCACCTGAAAGTCGTAATGCGTCCGTCTAAAAATGCCAAATACAGTAGAGATCTTTAGTTCAAGTAATTATTTCCAATATCAAGTTGTGCAGGCTCAGCACAGCGGATACATTCATATCGGTACTATCTAAGGTAATTCTTCTCGGAAAACTTCATCTAAATGAGTGTTAAGTGTCACCTATCTTTGTGATCGTTGATCAAATCCTTGAATGTATCGTTCTATGGACCACCATTCTGAGGTGTATCGCAGTACAGTGTTTTTACAGTAAGCATCTGTACACTTACACTGTACGTTATTACTGCAGTGTATTGAAGTGTACAGTAGACTGCACTGCAATACAATTGCAGTAAAGTATGTTAATACACAACAGAAAGTAACAGGAGATTGAAATGTATCAAACTGAAAATACCTGCACTCCTCAGAATTACAGTATTGTCACTTTACATCCTCATCCAATTACAGTATAGGCTACATTTCATTAGTATGGTAGGCTGCACTCCAGCACAGTAGACTATACATTTCAGTATGTCGTTTCGATAACCACACTTAAGTACACAAGCTATAGTTCAGTTTGGTAGTCTACACTTAAGTGTGGAAGACTGCACTTAAGTAGATTATGCTTCACTTACAGTTCGAAAAAGCATGCTGCTTAGAACAGTGCAGAACTGTCACTCACCCGTTCTTGCATGCTTGACGCATTGGCAACATTTATACACCTGGGTATCAGAATAGTTCAATCAACAACTCAGCCTGCAAGTGCAACTTTGTTTTTCACATTTTGTGCACATGATGACAAACCAAGGCTGCAGCATTATTCTTCATCAAACGTTCCAGTCAGGTGTTCCTTTCAATACAGAGTACGCATTCTCTGTCTCATCAAGTATCTCTCAACATGAAGGTGATAAATGCCTTTACAGATGTCAGGATAAAAGCATTACACTGATGATATACAACTACGTTTAACAGACTCGTGTAGATCTCTCAAACCGCCTCCTTGCTCTAATTTCTTGCTTTCTGGGTTACTGGTGAAGAAGAACAAGACCTACTTGCAGAGTTATAAAGCAATCTATAGAATGGAAATGGGAATGTTGAATTTATCTATTGAAGCAGAAAATGTATGTTGTTGAACATTCTGTGATCTGTTGGTTCATGCATGGATTTTTTTCTTGTGGTGTTATTGTTACATTGTATAGTTTGGATTGTTGGTGGTAAACTCTTTCTTTAGGAAGTTTATGTGGGAAATACATATGTAAATTTTCATTTTGTTTGACTCGAGCTGTAGTCTTTACTGCAATCTTTGCATCTGTTTAGGAACAAATGGTCAGATGACAAGTTTTACCTGAACTAGTTCTTGCAGTATAAAATCCACTTTGTCTTTAATCTTATGTCTTCACAATGCTGACAAAATACATTTCATAACACGTAACTTTGTATTTTTGTTGTCATTGTTTCATCATTATTTAATAATAATCTAGTGAATAATAAATACAAGAAGAAAGTGCATAGTTGACCTTACAATTAAGGTACAAGATAAGAATATCAGAAAATTTTATCCCACTGGGATCATCTTCAGCCAGAACTGAAAACAAAAATGAGTACTGATAATTACAAAAGTATCATAAATCAAGCTAGGTCTGTACATCTTGGCATCCAATTTTTTAGTTTGTAAGTCAACAGAACTGTTGACCTATGTATGAAAAAAGAGAGATGCATCATTGGAAGAACCATTTACTGATCTGATTCCAAAACACTTTCTTCTCATGTGTTCCATAAACAACGAAAATCTTGTCGCCTCGTCTCATATTGCTGAGCCAACTTTATGCAGTATGTGTCAGCTGTCTTCATATTTAAAGTCCCACAGTTTTAAAGCATTAATGCTTTGGACATAGATATTTAAATTTGCCTATGTCACCCTTGATAAAGGAAACAACTTTTCCAAGACCGGATACATCCTTTCCGTACAGGTCTAGTATCGGCTTACTTTCTGCAGGCAGGCAAGTAATCTGCTCAGTCAAGTTCATGTGTATGCGTGACGTGCTTCTCTGTCTATTTGATGCTTCATCTTGTAAACAAAATGTCTCAAAGTCTAGGTTCCTTCTGAAGATTTCATGCTTGGCATGTATCATGAAAGTCTGAAGACATGCTGTGGATAAGACAAAAGAAAAAGAAGGGGAAAAAATGGCAGTTTTACACTGATGAAAGTTTGGGCTTAGCACTTGTGATTAGTCCAAAAGCTGAAAGCCTGCATGCAGTGTTTTTTTTTTTTTCATTTCAAATGAAAGCATTTTCCAGCTGAGAAGATGCAGCTTTTGAAGGAATTTTGTACAAAATGAGACACTGAGATAGGAGTACTGTGATGATGAGTCGACAGAGCAAGACTGTATTGTCAGCCATGCAAAGGAATAGTATTATACCACAGGTGCAAAAGTCGCAGATGTTAAAATATCACGATGCACGTGGTTCAGACCTCACGTTTGTGATGGGGAAATTGATTGTAGTTTGATTTTCTCCAGCAGTCTCACAAGTGATAAGGAATTTTTTTAAAAGACCAGTACAACAAATAATGTGTCATGTTATGAAGCTACTCACTACTGATAACGTTTTGCAAATCTCTCCTCAACATAGCGAGAATCGAGAGGAAATGTACACTGTCTTTCGGAACTGTTTTGATTTCAAGTAGGGTGAACTTTCGTGACAGTGTCATGTTTGTGGTTAATGAGATCGAGTTCTATATTTGTCATCGTATGCCAGCAGGTGACTCTGCTTGATGATGTCCATTCAGTCTTCTTCAAATTCCAAATAAAAACAAAAAATACCAATTAAATTTCTTGCTGTCAAGGTACGCAGGAAAAACGGTCATGTTCAGGACCCTGGGCTCTAGCCTCAAGGAATCCTCAAGTGATGTGGTTTGGCAAGTAAGCTTAGGCCAGTGCTACAGGTCTTCAAAAGTTAGAAGTGATCGGTCGTCTCATTAGAACCAGTCTCTTCTTCGGAACTTTTTGCAAAGGTCAGATAGTTTACGGTTAATACTCTGTGCACATACTCCCGTTGAGTGAATGACAATGTCCATGCCAGCAATGTTGTGTATTCAGAGAGGGTGTACCAATGTTTCCATCGCTGTATCTTGCAAAGAGTAACCCTTAATTCACAGCGCGTACTCCCTCACCTCATATAAATTATGCATTACTGTATCGACCGTGGTCTAGCATTTGGCATCTGGCAATTTTGTGTGAGTATGTCGCTAGCGAATTCCCAAACCAATGCGTTTTGGGGAACTGGTGACGTTTGCAATGCGTCATCAAGAAGAGAAAGACATGACATCACGTGATATAATCACTAAGAGGACCGATGAAGATAAATCACCTTTAAGATATGCCTCCCTTTCTGCTGTGCTTTTGTGATAGGAGCTGCGCTTACGCTATAATGATACAGTGAAGCAACACTGGAAGCGGGTTTTTTGCTTAAGTTATTAAAATACGTATTTGTCTTTAACATTCTTGTCTTCAAATTGTCGTTGATGGATGATATATGCACAGATTATTGGCAAATGCGCGAATTTGTGCTGAAAAACTCCTCGCAATTTTCAGAAATAAAAAGTTGCACCATGGTACAAATTTAAAAGAAAAGTGTGTCATGTGGCCCGCTGATCGAGCCCCTTATTTGCTTAAATGGGAAATCAGGGTTTATTTTCACAATTTGTTTCACTACAATTCCCCACCGGTATCGTGCAATGACATATAGCTAACAAATATGATCAATATTACCTCAAAACATGTAGAAAATGTCGACAAACGAGTCAAATTCGGTATAATTGTATACAGGAGGCTGTCTTATCTTGCAAATGAACGTAGTATTTTTTGTACCTGACAAAATATTGCGAGTTCTCATTCAACAGTAGTTAACGCAATAATTACCATTTCTTTTCAAACACCTCCCCAACGTCTCTATGTTTCGGTGAATAATCAGTTTAGAAAGAAAAATCAACTAAAGGTGAATTTTCTCAGTCAAAACCCTGATCTCCCCTTTACGTAACAGTACTTATCATGCATAGAGTTTCAATGCCGGTGACTAATACTCCCCCGTCTTATCTTTATTATCAGGAAGTTTTCACTGATACAACTTCTTCCTCGCAGTCCATCAGACGAATCCCACCCACTACATTCTAGCACAGTTGTTATCACGTGAAGTGTAAGTCGTTGGGGGCAACGTAAATCTGCTTACTGGCGTTTCAAAAGATAAGTCCCATTGACGAGTTATACCGAACTGTTCTATAAGTTACGAGTTAGACATGTGCAGTAAATTTGAAGAAACGTAATAAACTTACAAAACGTAAATCGCAGAGTTGCCCAGTCTCTATAAATATGATCCAAGAACACTCTTGTCAACACTTACAAGGCAGCTCTCTGATGCTCTGAGACAGCAAACGAGGTAAAAATAACAACCCCACCCAAACTCATTCCAAAGAAAAGGCGCCCATTCTCATAGAGGTATACGTTAACACCATGGAACTCTCTGAAGTACCTCCATGTTGGGATATCCTGGCAGTTTCACAGAGAACTTCTGCACGTCACGTTGCCTTGAGTAAAGTTTGAACTGCAGTGATAGTCTTAAGTTGGACTTTCGATGAAATGGTTTATTTGCAGTTTTAATGCTCCATGGAAGATCTCGGAAGCAGTCTTCTTTGGCAGGTGTGGTAGTAGAACCTCTGGAAGCTAGAAATGAATGTAAAGAGGACCTTTTCCTCCAGCTTGGCGAAATTCTCTTACAAACGTTTGTCCATAAGTAATAGTTTGTAATGTTATGACATATACCATGCGCGTGGATCCATCTCTAAAAGTGAGGGCGCGTAACTTTTCACAATTTATGAATCGCCGTCCCTGGGAGGGATCTATGGGGTGACATCCCAGTAAACACAAAATATTTTTAAAATATTTTTGAAACAATCTCAAATATGNNTTAAAATATTTTAAAAAACATCATTACAATATTTTTGTGTTTGCTGGGATTGAATTAATTAATAAAAAAAGAAATTAGAAGTTGTCTATATGGCAAATAGTGCAATAATTTACCTTTAAAAATGTGTCGTCACTCTCGCAGTATATGTTATATTGTTTACTCTTGAATCCTCTCATCGTACTGTACCTATCCAAAACTTTTGTTCTGGCTGACCTTCAAAGGTATTCCAAAAACGTACGATCATTGAAAAATCCCAAATACTTTTCTGACTCCAAAAAATAATTGCAAATCCTATGATCGAAATGACAAAATGTCAAAATGTAACATTGTTGACAGTATTAATCGGTGAGATCATAGAACTGTAGTATGGTGGTCTCTAGTCCAGTAGTCGGTAATGAATTGAATAAATTCAATTTTCAAATTTTTATTTCTATAAAAAACTAACATTCCTTAATTGTGTTTTTCTCACCGTTTTTAACCGATTTTGTGTTGTCTAGTAGGGGTCCGTATAGATCAGCGTGTAAAAACATTGATTTTTTGGAGGGATGTTATCATATGCACGACTTCATAGTATCGACAGAAACCAAGTAGTTGTTAGCAGAAGGTATTGAAAAATCTTTATGACCGAATTCCAAAGTTTTTCCAGCATGTTGAATGACACACGGTTAGAATAAGAGCGCGTGCACAGAGACAGTGGAAGTATGTTCTGTTGTTGACATAACACCAGCTATGGCGCGTGTGAACAGCGTGCTTATGGGACAAACAGTTCGAAATGTTCAAACAGTCGTCCTAGGTTTACGTTTTCATCATTTTGAAAAACTGGAGGGGACATTTGGAAGATGTTACCCTCTTACAAAACAGTGAGGGGTGTGGGGGGATGTTCCGTTCCCCTTGCCCCCATGATCCACGCCCATTCCATAGAAGGAGATGTGTACCTTATAACGTAGTTACCTTGCAACGTTTGTATCGTCAAGGTCAGTGAAAAATTCAGATCCACCCTTTTGATCAGCCAAATTTACCGATTGTTCTAAACACCCAATTCCTACACTGTACCTCCACACAACTTCTACAGACTAATTCAGTTATACATTTTTAATGTATACCTATCTATAGAAAACTCTAGAAAACTACCAACTGTGAATGGCAATTGGTACGTGGCAGAATCACACTTCTGATGTAGTTCATAATGTCGCAGCCGATGGCAAGAAAATTACAAGGTGAAATTATTAAGCACGTGTATAACCATGATAAAAAATTTCTTAACCCACACGTTATTCCAAATCTCCCTAGAGAGAAGAGCGCAAACTCATTACGATGCAATTTACCCGCTTCCGTGTCATTATTTACCATTCTCGTGCATTGCTATGGTTGATGGAATTTTATAGAAACACACATTTAGTCCCAACCTTATCAAGGCACTATACTGGCCTTTCGTAACCAAGGAAACCACTTACAAGGCAATGAGACTACCGCTCCATTTCTTGTAAGTAAACATAGCTCTTCTGCCCCGTTTCCCTTTTTGGAACGCATCTTCCATTAAAAGGTTTTCTCAACTTCTTTTCGTTATCAGTTTATAACTATGTTTACTTCTTGCACGGTGTGTTTACGACTAGTTACCATAAAAGCACTTTCAGACTCGCTTATACGATGATTGCGTAATCGATGCCATGGATGCACAAAATCTCTAAATGTCGGCGTGCCAGTCGTTAAGACATTTTGCTTTAACGTAAAAAGCAGTGTTCGGTGTTCTACTGTTCTGTTCAGTTGATGATTCTGAAAGCTGCCTTAAGCATAGCAACATCTATCTATACTTCACTCTTTCGACAGCGTTCTGTATTATATCCGCATTTATAACCATGTACCGACTTTTATTTAAATCGATTGCTCGATGGTTATTGCACGAAACTTGCTTCACAAGCAACGACTGGTATACGGAAATTGAGGTAATCAGAGAGAGAGAGAGGTACGGTAATATTTGCTATCGGCATAAGATGAATTAATTGATGAAACGAAATTTTTGATCGTAATTCGCGGGGATTATAACCCAAATTGCTTGCCGTACCGTTTTGGAGATAAAAGAATGAGCACATTCTACACCGTGTTTTCAAATGTCTAATTAATGCTAAGGTAGGTTTTCAGTGCAATTATTCAAAGGCCCCAGAGACGATGACACAAATTTCAACATGTAAATGTCAAGACATTCAACATTATCTTCGTATGTAGATACACGTGCTCCTTGCCTAAATCAGACTTAAGCCTCTTCATCCGCTATCTCTCGTTAGTTAAGTGCTAAAATGAGCTTTCTCAAGTTAGACTCTCCTGTAAAACAAATCCATCTGCCAGTAGGTTTAAACTTAATTGATAGCCTGCTACGTAAATAAGCCAAACGGTGGACATGTTTGTGTATTAACCATGTAGTTACGCATTTCCAATGAAAATCGATGTGTACATCTAATGTAGTTGTATCAGGCCTACTGCTACGACACACCATCTCATTCAAGCATTTTAAAGCAGCAAAAAGAAATCGGGGCCTTTCAATTACTCTTTTGTTTGACAAAGATTAGATCTTACAGTGTCTTTGTCATGGTGGATATGGCTCAATGACTCAATAAAAATTTCACAGAATTAATAGCCCCACATGAAAGAAAATTTAGACCATGAATGTACTTGCATTAAACTTTGCCAGCCGAATGTTTTTTGTAGAATAATCATTTTATCGTTCTTATCAATTTATCTTTCTAATCTTGAAGATTATCAGCGTCACATCTTCTCCTATGAAACGACACGTGGGTTACGTTTCTGTTACTGAGTGTCCTTGAAATAATATAATATATGAAAACCAAATAAATGTAGACATAAAAGTGTTGAGCATTTCTCAGAAAAAAAAAAAGAAATACTGTGTTTGCACTTAAAGTTTTACATATGTCCTTTTCACACAAATGTCACTTAAACAGTTAGAGTGGCGTCTCATTGCCGAAAGATGCTCATGAAATATACTCATAAAAATACACGTGTTATAAAATTATAGATGCCGCCTGCTGCACTTATGAGCTGGTTTTTTAGTTATTTCGAGAGATAATTAGAGATATCGTATCTCCGAAACATACGTTCATGAGTTCAAAATAGGAGGTGTCTTCATGTCAAATGGACTGGTTTGCACACTTCTACGACTGGTGGAATCAGCCAATGTTGAACTGAGATGATAACAATTCTGGTGTCAAAATAGGAAAAAAAATATTTGATGAAACGAAATTAAACCATAACACAATAACGTTATTTTGGGTTGTTTACCATCATAATGTATAGGACAACATTAACACAGTGCAGACGGATACCGCCGATCAGTTTTGTCCAACGTAAAGTGTGTAGCTCGCTTGCGTGTAATGTAGATAAAGAAATGATATAAATAAGTAGAAATTTTCAAAATTTTTCTTTTGCATTTTTTTTTTTCGCATCACTAACTTTTTTGTAGGGAAATTATTCTTGCAAATGTCTTTTCAGAACTCTTATATCAACTCAAGACGTTCTCTCACTCTCCACTTTTCCCTCCTCCATTTCGCTTGTCATTCGGTGGTTTTCCCTTTTGTACTTCATTTCACTGGCTAACTCCTACGGTATATTTTTGTTACATAGTGAGGCTGAGTTGAGATAAAAAAAAGATAAGCTTTCGAGTGATATGCTGCCTATTGTCAAATCGATCAGCCATTTTGAAGTCTTACACTAACCTTCCGTCAGCATATTTTTTTTATACACACCACTCAAGGGTATGTTAATAAAGGTAAAACAAAAGCAAAAAAAAAGTGATAGCACGTGAACATTAAGTGGAAGAGTTATGGATTAATCTTTCAAAATATGAGGCCACACTGTCGTTATTGTTTTTTATTTTTTCAGTTTTCGATATGTGTATGTGTGTGTGTGTGT
>VJOZ01085485.1:0-11632 GCA_009801055.1 Stichopus horrens | reverse complement strand
ATATGTCTATGATGTGAATCTAGCATTTTCTCCAAACTAGTAAGAACATAGAAAACTTAAGGCATTCATTAAACTTTATTTTACCTGTACAATACAGAGTCAAAATCTCTCCTAGTTTTCACATTGTATCAGGAAACTGTGACCAGAAATACAAATACTTCTCTTCCACATCCCCCCCACCTCCTCCCATGTCTGAATTACACACTCACAAAAAATGTTTTTCATTATTTAAATGTACCCAACAGATATTTTTCCGACCTTGGCGCTTCACGGTGCAAAAACCGTTTGCGACCATAATTTAAATCTTGCACGAGGATGACCGATCGCCCACATGCACGGACGAGACTATCGCCTCACCATTGATACACATGCAGTAGTCCCCCTATGGGAATGTTTGCATGATGAACACACAATTCACTGGCAGCATGAGGAAGGAACACAGAATTCATGGACACGAAGTAAGTCACAGATGAAATGATATCACATTTTTACCACTTTGCAGATTCAGTGAATGATATTAAAACTTTCTGTGCGATATCAGTGGCAAATCAATTCTTGGCTTCTTGGTTTACATCGACAGGGATTTACTGAGGGCTCTCAGGCAAAGGTCTCTGTGTGATCATATTACGCCAGCTTTGACATTCGGAGTGATTAACGCAGCAATTAAGGAAATGTGTAATGATCTGATCAGGCAGTTGCTGGGTCTGTCTGTCTGTGAAATCAGAAATAAACTAGGTATGCACTGTTCTAGTGTTCTTCCTTCTGAAACAAAACAAAGTGTTTTGAAAGAAAAACAAAGAAATTGTGACAAAGAAAGGAGCCATGCAATGAGTCACTGAATCATTCATTCATGTTAACAGACACACAGACTGGTACATACAATGTGAAGTCTTTTATTTTGCGCTGAATGAAGTTTGGTTTTTTATTGTTACTGGTTTCTTCAATAATATAAAATCAAACAGTGCATCTACAATTGGAACTTGCGCAGTTGGTACAGTGTGTTTATGGTGTGCAAGTTATTACTTTCCAAAGTTTTATCAGGTTTGTGACAAATCACTGTGATCCCTTGTGTCAGGACCATCATGACATGACCGTTTATATTACTTAGGAACTATCTCATTCTTCTCAAATTCATGCCTATGTGCATATGTGAGGGATTTTAAGAATGTACATGAACTGTGTGGATTAGATATTATTTTACACTTTGCACTTTCTATTTTGCACTTTTGGGTGGTATTTAGGGAAGGAGGAGCTAGGCCATTGCGGGTTAGGNNACGGTAGAGGGACGTGCATTAGTTAGATGGAGACAGGTAAGTTCAGAATGATGAAAATACTGTACTGTTATTGTGTTCACATAATGCTGTGTAGCATTTCATGGTCATAGACAGACAGTATACATATCATCCAACACTGAAACCAAGATCATTGCTAAATGATTTGTAAGAATTTCTGTCAGTTTCACGTCTTGGATGAGACTAAAAGTGCAATTGTGTGTTCCATGGAACTTCCTATGCAGAGACATAACTCAAAATAGACTCATTCTTTCTAAAAACTTCAGTCATGCAGTATCTCTAAATCTCTATTAAAGTGCTGGTAAGTTTATCTTAAATCACCCAGTCAATGATCAACTTTGTTCGGAATCAAACTTTTGGCACACTAAAAAATATTAAACATCAACGGTTTGTTCAAATTAACACAACACAGCACTGTGGACTACTGTGGCTTTTGCCACCCGTACACTGTACCGTACGTGGGTATATATCAAAATCAGCTGTTCGGAATAATTATCTCCAAGATCCAAATGTAGTGTTAATTGCTTAATGTTCCTCAGTTTTGTAACGACTATTCTGTACCGCATGCAAATTACCTGCAATTTGGTCTGAAATGCAGAAAAGACGGATATTGATGACATCGTGAGGTTGCGGTTGACGATCTGTCACATGATGGTTTCTTCATTTGACATGATTGTCATATTCCATTAGGTATTGCATCATCGTGTGAAGAACGTGACACTGAGTAGTGAAGCACATACAATGGCGCAACGCTAAAGATGTACATTCAGTTGATAAGTTCTCTCACGTTTTTATTTCCTACCGACATCTCATATATGAGATATTTACTGTAATGTGTTCACGTTTAACTCATATGTGTCACAGTCACTGTATGTGTCTACAAAACTGGAATACCAAACTCAAAATGCCACGCCATTTTAAAATGGAGGCCGACACGTTCACCCTTGAACAGTTAAGTGTAAGGAAAACAAACTGTAAGATTTCATATTGACTATATAAATACAGTGTGCATGAATAACTAAGTTGAAAGTATTTTCAAATTTCCCCGACTGGTAGAGTTGCATTTCTTCTGTGGCAGTGCAATATGGACTTGCAATTCCTTGTTCATGGCATACGAGTCAAAATATGAGTTGAATAGTAATTACATTACTACACCATACACATGTGCACTCTTCTCTGATGACCACATGCATCAGTGATTAATTTTCAGTGCAGAATACAAAGCAGACAGTGATCAAATATAGACTATAAATACCAGCAGGTTTTGGACTGTTTTTGTGCTGTATGTTTTGAGTTCTGAAGTCATCCTTTCTTAATTGTTGGCGTTCAAGGAAAACCATGAAATCTGCTGGAAGCAGTAAGTGTACAAATGACATGGGGACAGATTCAAGGCAAGGAAAAATAAAAGTTGCTATAGATTTATCATTAAATTTTGTTGAAGATTTAAGTCTCTCAGTAGCTGCAACGTACTGGACTGAGAGGGGAAAACAGCTTTTTAATAGTCTACAACACAATCAGGTCAATTCTTTTTTCTTTCTTTTTTCTTTCTTTTTTTTTCAAAAAATGAAAATGCAAGCAATGAGTTTTCATAAAGACCATCATATAAGAGCATTCTGGATAACACATTGCAACAAATCAGAGATTATTTTAAACTGAAATTGCTCATTTTTAGCTGTAGACAGGTTTATGTTGAGAAAAAGAAATTTGAGCAATGTGATAAATGTCACCACACCCATATTTGATATTTCCCTTTGGATTACGTGCCAATAGAAACCAAAAAACACATTCTGATGTTATTACTGATAGTCCATGTTCTCCAATTTACAATGTACCTGCCTATAGCAGTTGTCAAATCACGAAGCATTTGGTCTAGTGAACAGAATCTAGAAAAATATTCTTAGTTTCGCAAATTAATATTAGTACATATCCTACATTCGATGATTAATGAATTGCCTAAGTCATAACTTAGAGAAAGGTAATTAGACACTGTTATCACAACACTGGTAGCTCTCTAATGGGGGACTTTGATTCTTGAGTGATACTGTTGCCATGGTAACTGTTCATCAGGCATACATTACATTCTAAGAAGTCAGGTGTCTACTTCATGCGTTTTCACATAACCATCTGAAACCATCTAGTACACATATGTTACCACCATTTTCATTATATCAGTAAGACTCTCCCCTTTCTGGAATGTCACTTTTTTTTCTTTGATCAAACAGTCAAACAGTAAGTTCAAAACAGAATGAAAACAACGTAATGGTGTACTCACTAAACTATCACTTACATCACTTTCAAAAAGGTAGACGTGCAACAACCTTTTGTGAATTTGGGCAGTGTTTGTGACTCTCTCTGCCTGACCAATAGTTGCCATGGCAACAAACACTGTCAAACACCCTGTGCACCCTAAGCCAGATTGCATGACTTACAACATGAGAGGCATCACATGCAGATAGATGATGAGGATCGTGACTGCTAAATGCTAATTAGAACATGATAGCAGCTTTTAATTTGGCTGACAAGCTTTCTGTAGGTTTCCAAGCTTAGTGAGTATGAAAGAGGCATGGAGGATAGCAGTCCTTGTCAATTGATCAAGAATGACTAGGGCCCAGGCATAATAAATGGAATCTTACCAACACTGATACATGTACAATGGTGAAAATCAAATCCAGTATCATACAGAAAAAATCAGATTGATTATTAAATCATCACACACATCACAGGGGTTAATGTGAAACCTAGGATGACAAAATGACAATTTACTTATTTATATTGCATCCTTCAATGTTGTTATTTTTCTGAAAATATTCTACACAATTATTGTAAGAAACACAGTTCTACACTGATTTCTTTCCTGATCTAAAGCATACACAAACTTCCCAATTTGCCTACATTTTTCAGTGACCTTAGATTAAACATACATAAAATATTTTTAATTTTCAATTTCTCTTGAGTATACCAATAGCCTGGTAACTACTGTGGATCTATAGTGCATAACTTAAAAATACTACAGAGTACACAAATGACAAATAAACACTCCTCATTACATCAGTAAAGACTCTTCAGCTATCACCAATGCATCATGGTGATATTAAACAGGACTTGGAGGATGTACGGAGGCAGAGCTGATAAGAGGCCGCTTGAACTGATCTTGAAAACGACTCCATTAAAGTCACTTTTGAACGGCTAACCCTAAAAAGAAGCTAAGATTCTCTCAGCATAAGGCTTGAATTGCTGAGAGTATTTAATATTCAGTCCGCATAGCATTGGAAAGTTTTGTATAATCTCCTCTACATACAGTAGCATACAGGTAAACTGGCTTGCACCAAGTATTCGGGTATTCAGAAAGTAAGAAATAACGAAAATCCCATTCAGTTTATATAAGTAGCATCATAAAATGTCTTTGACAATGTTATACTATAGGGCCTATATTGGAAGGTTGCCACAGAATATGCCAATTAACCTGGCCATGCAGCATTGCCACCCCTGTTGCAGTCTCAGTTGCTTATGCATGGACAAGTTGTTTGAGTATGACACAATATTACTTTGCACTTGTGTTTAATGCACCATCTAGTTACTGTGCATGCGAAACAAATGCCATGTGCATGCAAAGATTCTACACTGTGGACAAAAGTGTGCTTCGAGGATATCTTTCTCTGAACGTGCGTGTTCATTTCCACAGAGCTAAACATTTTCTTCTGACTGAAATGTACATGAAGAAATAGACATTACACAATGACAATGCCTTCATTGCCATGGCAACAAGCATGCACACACACTACAGGCCTATATATCAATCCAAGAGGACATGCCTGTCTGCCAGCTTTTGTGTAAGGGAGACATTGATTTACTGTTTGTTTCACACACAAACTCATGTCGATTTCTCCACTTTATCTATTTATTGAATGTTTATATTTATTGCATTCTTCCATTTAAGTACAGGCATATATCTCTCACACAACAATGAAAGAGATGAACATGAAAGTGGAGAGCAGATATCAATTTAAATTAACATAAAAATAATGAAGACTGGAGTAGAGTGAGCAATTAACTGTGAACTCTCCAAGCTGTATCTGAGGCAAGAAAATCAAACCTGCCCATTTACATGTACAGCTTATTTTCCGGCACATGTGCATCTAAATTCACATCAATTAAATTTTGACATTTACTACCTCAAAGGGACTATCAAAGAATTTTTTTACAGTGTATAAATTGTACAGGTCTGTCAGGTCAGGTCAGGTTAAGAAACTTCCTTCAAATGGGCTCTGTCAAGTCCAAGAACACAGGTTCAAGAAAGAGATGGGCCATAGTCACTATTGCTACATGGTTCTAATTTTGATAGTAGCTGCCAATTAGCGTAACAATTTCTATACTTGTTACACTGGATAGTTCGATCAACTCTTAACTACAGGTTCTTTAGGTTTGAAAGAAGTCTAGAGATCACTGTTTCCCCCAGCAAGCCAAGCATTCTTTCTACTTTCGTTCTGAAAAAAAAAGAAACACCCTCAGGAAAAAAAAGAAACACCCTCAGGATCCCTGAAATGAAATAGTCACCTTCAAGTTTTTTCTACAAAACAACCCCTTCTTGGGGGCAATCAGAGTTGACATTGTGATGTCCTTGCCATGTACATCCTCTCATACCTTCTCTAGACTTTTAACTGCAACCCACATGAACATTTTCTTCCAAAATTCTGAAACTGACTTTTTGTGGAATGTAATGGATCTCACTTGATAGCAGCCTCTTACAGTTAAGTCTCACAAACCAGTAAAAATATGGATCATACATGCAGCTTGTTCCAAAGTTCATAATTTATGACATCAGGATGTTGATAAGCATCCATAAATTTGATATGTGTAAACATGAACTCTTTCGGGTCAAATTTCTGTCAGCTTCTTAGTAACTGGCTGTATGGTGACAGCTGTAAGAGAAAATCTTTCAAGGAAATTTGGGTTCGCTAATTCCATATTTCAAAATAAGAAATGCCATAGCCAGATCAAGTTGTCTGCTGATGACATGAGAAATGCTACCTTCATAATTCTCAATTAGTTGCTCAAATTAAAAACTTCTACTGATTCTGCCAGTTTACAGGTCTACAGCAGCAGCTGAAATTTGTTAAAGGAAATAATCATTCACTCAGTAGTTGCTTCAGAGAGGACAATTTAATTTAATGTACAAATTAGATAATGTTAACTACAATAACCTTCCACAAAGGGGATGTCAGGAGAGAAATTTTCATTGAATTCTCCCCTCAGTTGCAATTAAGTGGCATACTTACTGGCACCCACTAAAAATGACTCACTCGTGCCTTTTTGACAAACAGTTTAGGGATATGGCATGTACAGTGTATTTAAAGCAGTACTATTTTTTAATAACTGTTAAAGATGAATATGCCTTCAAGATACTTTACCATAACTACACACAATTCTCATTAACTCTTAGTCTTACACCACATTCTGAATATGAGGTGACAACTACAGTACTGTATTTCTCACGAGCATAAAATCAAATTTAAGTCAGATTTGAGTCATGACCAGCTATTGAGAATTCAATGAACAAAGCCATGGGGTTGCTTTAAGTAACTTTCAGACAGCTAAATTGCAGGTAGTTTTGTAATTATGATGTCATCAAGACCGAAGACAATATCCCATACACAGGAGAACGAGGAAGTAAATATACAAAAAAGGGACGCGTAATACAATCTTTACATAACGTATCTGTAAACACGCTAAAAGTCTGTAAGTCTTGTATCGAACAATACCATTGGCCTATTTGAAAGAAAATAGCTGTAACTGGATCGTTAACCACAGGAACTAAAAGTTAACTTATGGAATAATTTACATTTACCTGAGTTTGAACTGATATACATCGTTACATTAGCTTCCTGCAAAGTGTGGGTAGAGGCAAATGACCGTACTGTGTACTCACGCTGAACGCTAGTGATGACTTTATACACTGCACTTTATCCGAGGGCCTATGCCGTTGTACCTGCACATTATATGCAGCTGTTAGTAACCGGTGACCTCAACTGACCCTTAGCACATACAGCATGCATCTATCAGATAACTCGATCTTTATTATATACCAAATAAACTGAAAGTTTTAGAAGAATTTTACCCCCTTTCTTTAACAGAAGGGCAAAGCAACAACTTTCACAATGAATTCAAAGCCTATATTTTGGGGTTTTAACCTGGGTACCAGACCAATTATGAACATCAAGTATCCGAGTCCAAATTATGGACTCATTGCAAACGATAACATAAGAATTCAAACTAACTTCCTTGAAAAAGAGGTCTCCCATGCAAACAATAATTCCTTAACGTGATTACGCATGTAGGCAAAAAGTGAAAACAATGAAACTTCATCTCCAAAAGTTTGGTAAGGCTAATTTACCAAATTTGCCAAAAATTTCACAAAATACTACAATACCGGCCAAGGAGCGACGACTTGGGTAGTATGTTTTTGACACACCAGTGAGACCTGTATTGTTGCATATTTAATATGTAGACGCTTACAATAAGAACCCTCAATTTTCAAATATGATTTCTATTTTTACTGTTTTTATGCCAACTCTGTGGCTTTTCAAGGTAGTTACTGTCATTTTCCTGCACTGAAAGACGTAGTCCGTCCATGTACAACCTTGCGTGTACATTCAAAAATGAAGAAAAAGTTAAGATCAAACATAATCTTATCCTTCTGAATTTTCAGTACACACGCAATCAGTTTAAAACCTGAACTTGCCAAACCTTTTGTTTACCTCAGTTTGCCAAAGTGGGCAACATTCAACTGACACTGGCATCTTTTGTCTACCATACATTATGAGTCACATGACCGATAATACAATACTACATGCTCTATTTGTATTCTACAGACCAAAGCTAGGGATGATGGTAGTTGCAATGCCACATCAAAGGGGATATCTTCACCCTCCGGATGGTACAGTTGTCAACCTTAACTATATCATCAAAGCAATCATTCTTGTGGTAGCAAATGTGTTATGTTATTACCATCTATATGTGATATTTCTCTCTTGATGCTCAATGGTACCATAAGGGTAATTGCAATGACAAGGTTTTTTTATTTTCTTTTGAAGATCATCTAAACATGATCCACAAAAAGAATGTGAAAGTATTTGAAAGACAATACTTCCAATCAACAGCAGATACTTACACAACACATGTGTGACATGAACACTACCCATTGTCAACCATAGTGGCCTACTATACACAGTGGAAACTGTACTTCCAACAATGAAATTTGCATTTACATTAACAATTTAGAAAATTGCAACACTGTTGTGTAAAGAATAAAGACTGGGCTTCAATTCCTAGCCCTGATGTCTAAGCTCTAACACATACCCCTCCCATTATTACTCATTGTCAATTATTGACAATACAAAGGACTGGTAAAAATACCTCATCGCATGTTGTCTGATATCTTTCTTCGAGCTAGTCTCTTCTCCTAACCGGGGATTTTCTGAGATGACAATGCTCCATTGATGCTCCGGCAATTTTATCGATCAGAATTTTTTGGAAATTTAGACCACTGTACAGTACTATAGAAATGCTGGACAAAAGGCACACGCCATTTTGACATTTTCCTACTTTTGCAATGAGATTACGCTCCACCTACCATCTCCAGCATGTGCTGTATGCTTTTACGATTCAAGGACGCCAGTTGCATCGACACGTAGGCCTGTATATATCCTTTTTCGCCAATCTGTTGCAATTGTTACCTATTTTTTACTCTGAAAAGTTTAAGCAATCATATAAATTTCTTCCTTCTTAGTTCTGCTGCCTTGCGCAGCAGGTCACGATGAGGCCTCAAAATGAAGGGGAAGAAAAAGAAGAAAAAAATTCAAAAAAAGGCTAATTGTGAACGGTGTGCTGTAGTAAAACACCTACTACATGTATATGGTGTTGGTGGTACTCGGTTTGGATGTATGGGGCAATTTGGGATGAATTGAGATGGCACTCTGTACTAATTGCTAAAACAGGCTTCCTCAAATAGCAGCGCGCACACCACTTGTGGCGCACGAAGCGGTTTGGAGTGGCGCAAACAATTACTGGGAGAATATTGAAAAATTTGAAGATACGCACGTATGTTCTCCCTCAAATTCAACATACGTTTTAACAAGGGATTTCCTCTTGCTTAACCACCTGACTGCTGTGTTGAGCGGTATGTCGGAGAATTTGTCATTGTTGTCTTTAAAAAATTGTTAAGTTTGGGAAAAAATTTTGCCAGGAAAATTGAACAAACAAACTTTGAACCATTTTGCATCTCAGCTCCTTCTGAATTGCAAAAATTTTCAAAAGGGGAGGGGGACCCCTCTCCTTATACCTCATCCCCAGGACCGTGATCAGTGGCTCATTATATCAGTAACATTTTGTAATGTGGTGCTTCAGAAAATTCAATTGAGGAAGCCTGTCTAAACATATCTCTCCACAAAGATATTTATGTAAACATTCTACTCTCTATCCACCAGGGCAGGAGTCCAACAAGAAAGTACATATTGTTCCCCTTTCAGTATTATAAAACCAACAGTTAAAGACTTCAATGAATCCATGAAATACCTTTCATTTTACAGTACGATCATCAACATCCAATACTGATACTACATATGTACACCCTTGGAACCAGTTAATTACCAGGGAAAAGTTTAAAATGATATCATAGCAGTGAGTCAGTCCACCTGTATTGATGTATATGGCTTGTGGTGATGATTCACAGCCAACCACTAGTTTGGGCAACACCCATGAAGTATGAAATGCAAATAGCATCTTGAAGTTCAAAGAATATGCACATAATGACAAATGAACCCAGGAGTTGAATATAAGTAATATTTTTAATCATGCAGTGACTCCCGGTTATGGTGTCATTCATGCAGTTAAACATTCCTAGGTTTGGGCAAAAATTAATTTTCAACAGCAGCTGTAATCACAAGTTGATCATTTGTCTGTGAGGAAGTATTCGTACAATGAAAATTGACCAAACAATTTGCTAGGCACAGTAAAAATTCCCCAAATTTAACCCAAAGTAAAACATCTTTTTGGACCGATTATATGTTACATATTATTCACACACACACTATTGCCATATGCTAGACCATGGTCGATAAGAAATGCATAGGTTACAGTGTGTGAGGTGAGGGAGTATGTGCTGTGAATTGAAAATTCCCTAAATTTTACACAAAGTGAAACATCTTTTTACACCAATAATGTTACATATTATTCATTATGTACAGTACAATTATCAGCAGGATGGAGAATACATGACAACTCAATTATTTCTACAAGCGAATAGTAAACTGTTGTTACAATTTTGATGTGGATGGATGTTGAACGTGTGCTTGCTTGCTTTCGCAGGAAATGCGTCCTTATCGATAACAAACAAATACATATCCTGGATTCCAGTTGTTAACCTCATTAAACAGAGAAGTTCTGTTTGACATTTAGCAACTTTACGTGGGAATTTTTTTGTCTCCCGACATCAGAAATATCTGGGACATGATAGTGCAATTTTATAGGCTACATAATGGCCCAGAATCTATAATCAACTAAAAGTTTACAAGCATCATTTCCTAGAGATTATTCATTTCCAGGTTCGTCAAGGTTTTTAATGTTCACGATATGGGAAGTTACCTAAAAGACTCTGTGACGGTCAAATTGGCTGGCCTGGGAAGGGGATGAGAAGGGGGAAAGTACTGTAAGGGGAGGGGTCAAGAAAGGGGAAGGGTCTAAGGGTAAGGGTTTAAGGTAACGGATTATCCCCCTCTCCTTTGAATTGCCCTTTTCAAAGGGTTCTAGATGCAAAACAGTGCAAGATTTTTTCTTTCTCTATTTGTATTCCAAAAAAAGCAGGAGTCACCTTTCTTTGCCTGACTTGGTATGTCAACAGTCATGTCATGAAAGTTTGACATGAAATTGATAGCAAGGTCAGAAAATATCCAAATGTTTGTGAGCAAGACATTGTTTTACTTTTAATATCTCGAGAGAAGATCGAGCGTTGATGTCCAGTGACATCGAACAGCTGCAGAAACGTCCCGTGAAGCCGTCACTTGGACACAAAGTAAATAATTATCAAGTGTGTGAACATTCCAAATACCAGGAAATGATTTCAACTTGATCATTTTCATTAATCTCAATAATTTCAGAAGAAATTTGGAAAATATTCTCTAGGACATTTCATGCACAAATTCAACATGCAGCTACCATAATTCCAAGCATACGGAGTGGAGAGAATTTTCATAATTTCTTTTTTCTTTGGAAGGAGTACCAATTTCCAGTGGACACTCCAAACCTTCCTGGTTTGGATGTATATAAACAACAAAATAGCCTGTCTC
>VJOZ01085406.1:0-24046 GCA_009801055.1 Stichopus horrens | reverse complement strand
AAAAAAAAAAAAAGAATTGAAAATAACTGTCTGTTGAGTTTGTCACAAATGTAGCAAATAGATGGTAGTTTCAACTGAAACTTTCAGAAGTAATAGATAGTCACAACAAATTTCCGGTCAATTAATAGTCATTTTTTTTAAAGTTGAACTGTACACACTGGGTATGAGTATGAAGACATTTACCTTTAATATTCACCAAAATTTTACTGAAAACTTAAAAAAAAACACATAGCAACATGGCAAACAGATGACCTTAATTATAAAAAAAATTGTTTAACTGTTTGGCTGCAAAACTCATTCTTTTCAATTTCCTTGTTATGCAATATAAACAGTGCTGAATACAAGTATAAAGACTGCCATAGAAGAGGATATGCTAATTGGAAAAGCGAGGTTATACATCAGCCAAAATTTTTGCTGTTGACTTGTTTACTACTTGCTTGGTAATTGCTTTTTAAGATTACCAGTCACATCTCTGTGCACCGTATGTGTAGCTTGACAAAAAAAAAAAAATTATCAAACAAATGGAATGACTGTTAGATTCAGAAAGATGAACGGATAAACGGTTGGTTGATCACTACCAATTGCAGTGAGACGTACAAGCCAGCATGCGGTTTTGGCTGCTTTCCTGACATGTATCATCGCAGTTGGAGAGCACCTTTGATAAACGTCGCCGTTAATGAAAGCTGCTGATAATAAGCATCTGAAATGCTTGGTTACAGAGAGTATCAAGTTTGTGCAATTTGACCATTATCATCAAATTTGATTGACAAGGAAAGATAGGAAGTTTAAAAGTTCAATGTACATCTTCTATGGATGACCACAGGCAATAGGTTTACTTAGCTGGATAGATGCTACGTACATAAAGTGACAGTTTATTTCGAGGAAAGAGACTGAACAAGAATTATTCTTCTGATCAAACTTAAGTAGCAAATTGTGATGGTGGTATGAGAAGTGGGCACTATGCTTGAGTGACACTGCATCCAACTGGAGGCAGTGTCAAAGGTTATCCATTACTACGTGACTATAGATGTATAAAAATACACAAAAGCAGCATTGTTTGGACAAAAGTGTAACAAAAAGCAAAGAAAATCTTACTGTCCTTTGGGAGTTGTTGACAAAGTTGGGCAGTTTACTCACACAAAGAGTACTGTAAATGACTTAAGATACTTTTCAACTTTTGTGTGAAAACTTATCACAGTATGCACTGCCAAATTCACATCTGCTCCAGACAAATTAAAACAAAAATCCTGCCTGATACATGCAAGGGAGAGGTCCATCCTCTCACCTAACAGATAAAGATGGATTTGTCTCCCAGATGTGACAAATACTCTACCAGAGGGAATCCACAGATGCTTTCTTCTGGCATCTCCATTTATAGCTTGAATTACAGAGTGGAAAGTGTTAGTAACTTGCTGAACATGTAGCTGAAACAAACACCACAAAAGTTACACCCATAAAACAAACACCCATAAAACAAACAGTGTTGTATGTTATTAAAACATTTAACAAAAACAAGGAAAGCTACGGTAATAGGATGTAGCGAGTACACTTATGTTTGCCTTTCACTGACAAGTACTTGGTAACGATTAAAGGGTCTCATAATTTCTACGAGACTAAACCGACCAACAACTGAATCTTTCATCCAATTCAGCCGATTGGTATTGAACTGCTGCTCCTCGCTATGATACTTTTTGGGGAAAAATAAAGTGGCTTGATCCCATGAAGAACTTCTACTGAAAGTTTCATGCATATGAATCATGCAGCGTAAAAAGAACTTTGTGGTGAACTGGTTCATTTTGCTTTGATCACTCTTCTACTTTTTCTGTATTCCAATTTTGCTTTTGTTTTATACTCAACAAAACATGCATTTTGGTAGCTATATGTTATCATCAAAGCAAGATAAAATATGAGAATGACATTTTTATTTCTCAACTATCATGAGGCCATTAACATTTCTTGCCCGTTGTGCATCAGGACTGCTATTTGAAGCTTTTTGCTGTAGTAGGTAAATCAAAGAAACAAGATGGTCAGTCAGAAACTTGAAAATCTCAAATCAAGTCACCAGAGTGGCACAAAGTAGATTAGTGAAGAGGTAGATCACAGGAAAAGTCCATGTACACAATATATGTATACCAAACAAGTGCATGAACAACATTTGTTTATCAATCTAATTGTTATACATGGTTACCTTTCAGTCAAAAATCACCACAGAGAGAGTTTTGAAAAGGACACATTGAGTTGGTATTCAATACATTGAGAATTTAAATGGTGCCAGCCACGTGACAATCAAGTTTCACACCCACTGACTACAAAAAAAACCCCAAAATGTTTGAAGTTTTGACCCTGGCATGTACTGGCTGAGGGCACGTAAATTAGTGACAAAGCATCCAGTCATGAATTTTCAAAACCAATTTGAATCTTGAATTATTCACATCATTCACTCTCTCATTTGTACAGTTTGTGACAGGGATTCTCTTAGTTTGATTTTTTTTTTTGTCATTAGTAAGTGAAGGACAAATATTTCGTGCATATTTAACAAAACAACTGAATGAATCCCTTTAATGAGATGTAATTTTGGTTGGTGGCTTTCGACTCTTGATGAATTTACTGATGACTTTACACATTTTTTCCCCCATTTGGAGGCTTGGTGATATCACATTTAAGTGCAATGGTACAGACACTATTGGATCAGAAAAACACCTCTCATTTTGTTAGTAAAACTAAGTCCAATCATAGGCTGGGTGGATGAGGAGTGCCAGACAAGAATGTAGGGCACTGTTACTAAAGTTACACCAGAGAGCCACAAGCAACATTTGCAGATTATGAGTGCACATGTTTGTGGAATAAGTACAGTCGAAGGAGAAAAGAGAGGAATAAATAGCAGAATTTCCTTCAAGATGGTGTACAAGGACTTGATCTATGCAAAACTGCAAAACTTTGCAATTGTGAGGCAGACTCCGAACTCATAAATTATTATGTGACTGGACCCTCTGAGAGCATCGTTCAGCTTAAATGTCGATTGACGGTTTTATACCTTTTTGTTATTCAAACACTGCCCTCAGTGCAATCTTCATCAAATTTTCTGTTGACCACCCAATGGCAACCTTTTGACTGACTCCAACTCTTCAGTGTCTAGTGGAAGCTTTGGACTCACTCTTCCTTTATGACACTTGAAGCATCTTCCTAAACAGAATGGATGTATTAAATGAATTCTAATGGAAACCTGAACCAAACCACTCCCATCACCAGAGTATGCAGTGAATACCTTAAGTTGTCCACATCTCATTATCACACTTGAGTACATGGGGGTACAGTTTTAGATGTGCAAAACAGGAAATTTTTTTTTCCAATATGTCAGTTCATTTTTTCCCTCAAAAGGAACATTTCTTCAACCATGTCTCCTCAAAACAAAATGATCGATGTATGCAAAGAAGTTTGAAATTTGGCGTAGGATGATGTTGGCCGCATCAAATTCAAGGAATAAACCAAGTTATTGCAAAATCACCACGACTTTTGGGTAACCATAAAGAAAATAGTTTGCAAAAGTTGCAAAGGAGAGCATTTAATATGTTAAAGTTAATATACATAAAAGAATTTGGGTAATTAATTTTATGAATGACAAGTGTATATATAGATGATTCTTGGTGTTGCTCAACTAAGAAGTGAAAAAAAAAAGTAATTTACTTTGTTATTCTTTGGAAAAATATCCAACTGTCTGCAAACTTAAAATTTGTGAAATGCAGTTTACTGCATATATTCAGCACCTCTTTCCTGTCACTATGTGAAATTATCAGCATCAGAATCAGAGACAATACAAAAAGAGACAATGTTGTAAAAAGAGACGCCAAAGTGCGATGAACTGGCCCATTTTCATAAAAAGAATTACCCACACCTTGCATGAAGCAGAGCAGCTAGTGTACATAATGGGTTAGATATCTCTATTTTAAAAAACTAGGCAATATGGAAAACAACATTAATATTAACACTTAGAGCCATATCCTTACTGTGTTAAGTAGCTGCCAATCCTATTAAGAAGAAAACAAAGAAAGAAAGAACTGTGAAAATTTATGCAACCTGAAAATTGTATTCAATTCAGGAGGGTGATAAGACAGTATTAGGAATTAAGACAAATGAACTGATATCAGTGTTGACATAGCAACGAGATATGCAAATCACACCTCTGGGATTTCATGATGTCATAAACATCCAAAGTTTAACCTCTTTTCTAAGATGACTCTGCCAGGCAGTAATCAGGTAAAGCCTTTCTCACCGGTGGCATTTTGAAAGTTCATGTGACTTCTGAAACCCCTGAGGCTTAGGACATGCATGAACCTGCATGGGAAGATGAAGGCGATAATCCTTGAAAATTTCACGCCTTAATCTGTCAGCATGCCCATATCCAATGGAGGCTATTCAAAGAAGGTAAAGGGAAGCCCACCTAAAAATATTTATAACATTTAAAGAATTTTTTGAGGAAAAGAACAAAACAGTAAATCTATGTCACACATATCAGAGGATGCATCCCCTCCTCCCTACTTCCTCTCCCCACTCCCTCTCCCCCTGGGAATACCGTATAACCTGGCTATGGACATGCTTGTCAAACATGTACAGGAATATGTACTAATTATCATATCCTTCTTTGAAGCCATAAAAGAACCACTCAATGTCTTTGTCAATAACCTGGAAAGGTGGCTTATATAATGCACTTAGCCATAAAAAAATATCTGGAAGATCGTTTACATCTTATGTACCAAGAGTGCATGACAATCCAAATGCCAATTAATTTGATAAACCTGGTTTATCAACCGATAAACCAAGTTTATCAAATATTTGGGTATTTGACATCAATTAACCAAGTTCATCAACCGGATAATCTGAGTTTTTTTATGAAGGAAGTTTATCACCCAAACCTGGTTTATCAAATTGAAAACCAAGGTTTATTTGTTGATGGGTCAGGCTCATCTGTTGGAAAACCAGGTCTGATGGCACCAAATGCTCAATAATTTGAAAATCTAAGTTTGATAAACTAGGTTTCCTAAATTGATAAACCAAATTTTGATAAACCTGGTTTATTGAATGATAAACTTGGTTTATCAAATAAATTTGACTTACTAGTTGAGACACCAGTTTATCAGTTGATAAACCTGGTTTATCAGTCGATAAACCTGGTTAACCAGTGGATATACCAGTTTTATCAAATTATTGCACATTTGGCTTGCCACAAGAGGGTATGGGTGACATCATCAAAACTCTTCACAACATACGGTCGTATCCAATGTTCATCCTTAACAGCGGATCACCTCATCACAAGACAAAAGATGTGAAAATGTACGACAGATCCATAAGCTGAAAACAAAACTGGAGTAAATCATCTAAAAAAGTTGAGAAAATAATCAGATTGAATCTTTCTCAAGCATCAACTGCCATTGCTTTATACATGCACCAATTCTGGCGTTTAGCTGCGGCATCCAACATCAGCCCAGTTTGTCGTCTTAATTTCCCCTAAAATGTGACAATTCATGGCATGACTAGATTTATGGAGATATTCAATCACAGCTTACAAGACAAACAAATTTGCAAGATGTAGTTTTCCTGAAAGAATAATACGTCCGAGGCCGGAAACCCTGATTACCTCATTAAATTACTCTCTTTGTGTTTTTTTTTTCAGTGATACAGAGCACACTGTTTAAATGTCAACATGAGCGATCCAGTTTACAGAGAATAACAAACCCAACATCGTCTGCACAGAAGAAGCATTTGAATACCTGCTGGCTGCACTCTACAATTAACATTTGGTTAGACTGAACATCGACTAGTCGTTCTTTTTTGCTATTAATTGTTTCACACATTGCTTGCCCTACTCTGGCAGTCACAGCTGTAGACAGATTCCTTCCAAAATTGTACCAAATATCATTACAGCACACAGCTGGTCAGCTTTAATCACGTTACTGCCCCAATTTATTTCACAGCTCAAGACGGACAGACAGTATTAATGAAAATGGCAGGCAACAAAATTGGCCAAATCTTAGTACTGCATGTGTATGCCTGCCTGTCTCAAGAGCCACTGATTTATATGGAAGAAGTTAATTAAAGCTTGGACACAATAAAAAATGCCAGAAATGTATTTTGGTTGGTCTGCAGATATCTTTTTCAATGCAATTGTTTTTCTTTAATAGTCAATGTTGAATTCTATTACAATGGTAAGTTGCCTTTTCTCTCACATTCACAGTGAGTCTGAAATTGCTCCTTTTTTACTCCATAAATACACCACCATTTTTCACGATTTCACACGAAAAATGTACTCGCTGAGATATACAACAGCAAACAGGTATTGCACAATACAGGCAACTACTGTTTTGCACTCTGCTGTTACTGTATACAAAATGCAAGCCCAAGACACCATGTTTATGAATTACTATGAACGATTATCTCATAGATACAGAGTATGCGAAAGGAAAGGTACCTCCATCACTCAAAACCAATAATTCAGTCGATCATACATCACTCCAAAAATAAACTTCACTGAACTAGGAAGCACGGGCTATGGCTTGTAAATCAAACAATGCTGAGTCATAGTGATAAAAGCACTTAATAACTATGACCAGAATGTACTGCATGTAGTGATTGCTTTGATGATAGAGCTTTTCAGAGATAGGTACATTCCTTTGCTACATTTTACTTTTGAACAGCTGCAACGAAAACTTCAAGATCTTCTTTTATTCAGTGTGTCACAGAGGTATGTAAAACAAAACTAACTTTTGTCCAAAATTCAGTTTGTTGGATGTATCTTGTTTACATCAGCAATGTCTGCCACACATACATTTAAATACCCACATGCCTTGACCCCAACGCATTCACAATGCACCTAGTGAAATAGAACACACTCCTCAACAACGAAGCGCTCCACTCAGCGCAAAGATATGCAAATCAAACTGCCTTGCTTCATAACACGGACTGTGATACCTATACAAGTCACAAGATAAAGTCAAGTTTGGTTGAAAAACAGTCACAAGATAAAGTCAAGTTTAGTTTTGTTAACCATAGAAAAACCATTGAAATGAAACTCACCGCAACATCTGACCTCAATTTCTTTTCAAATACAATAGTAGCAACATGGTTTGACCTACATCACAATGACCTGACATAGTTCCCAGGCTACTTTGGGCTCCTCCTAATTCAGTACAGTCTAGTCTGGTGATACATTTTAAAAAAAGACACTCCACGACAACTAAATGATCTCTCCATTAAATGATAGCTATACCCTCCCACACAATCACACCATCACACTGTGTACAATGCCAAGATATCTTCTCATAAAATTATCCTTTTTATTTTTTCTTTTTCCACAAAGTAAGTGAACCGTTGAATGCTAGATACAAATATGCATGTAACTTTGAACCTAATCGAGTGTCGATGGGCAATCCCCCTGGGGCCCACACTGATTCACTGCGACATGCATTCATTGGCTGCATCGTTGTGTATTAAAACACATCGACAGTTCTCATATTTGTCTAATGCACTGCACTCTCTGAATTTCATTACCCAACTTGAATAATTAGTCAAACATTCTGTCACGGGTACATCGTCGGAGAGGTGTGATCCCTTCTCGGAACCATGACCACACACACACTCAAATGCACGCACATACATATTCGACCTCAGGTTCGCATTTACTTGAATGGATATTGCAGGGCCCCTTAAATCTGTTTACGTAGCATGATGATCCCTTTTCAGAAGTTGGTATATTCCAAAAGAATCTCCATGGCCTGCAAACTATGATGGATGATCTCACCCTTATTAAACATAATGCATTCAAAATAAACAGATCAACTTGAATAATCTACTTTCGTGTTTTAATCGAATAAAACGACGCTGCAAGGCAATAGTGGTGCTGTATACGAGGAGGAAGGTAAAACATCTGCACTATGTGGAACACCGACACTGCACTTGTAGGCAGAGCATTTTCGAGGACAGAATCAATGCCCTTTGAGGAGTTCTCGAAATCCCGCCCAGATTTTTGGTTCCCCACAAAGTGCGAAGCTCGTGGTTCAGCGATAGATGTACAGTATTTTGGAGTGTGCATCTTGAGAATCAAGCAAGAGTGGGAACAGATAAAACACAGAAGGATAAAACAAATACAGTTACAACAAAAGAGGCTAATATGATTGGTATCTACCATGTGGTAGGGTTGCCAAGTTTACTGTGGGAACAAACAGATATACAGTCAGTTGCTCTTGCAACTGCTCAGAGATCATTTCACTTTTAGCTACGAAAATTCATCCAATCTGGAAAGAAAAACAAGAAAGGAAGAGTCCCCACTTTTCTTCTATGAAGAGAGAACTCTTTGCAATTCTCTCTCTGTGAGTGCAGGTAAATTCTAATAACATGCTGCATTCAATTTTTTGTGCATTTAACCAAATAATAAAGAAGCATGATGTTTCATTTGAACATGAATAACAGAAAAGAGTACAAAACCAAAATATGCAGAATAAATAAAACAAAATCAAGGAAGTACCACTTTCACTGATAACACAAATTTATCAAAACCATCAGCAAATAAAGAGCCAAACTTGTTTGGTGGTTATATCACATTATTATTAAGAAGGTGATAATTCACCTCTTCTGTATGAAATATAAACCCCCAAGATGTCAATGGTGGTTCCTTATCAGGAAATGTAAGCATGTGATCCAAAGATGGAAGCAAAAATTCAATTAGAAAAAAGAAGAAGTTAAAAGAAAAAAGAAGGGTACTAAAACAACTTACCCCGCTAAAACAATGAAGAAATCTAATCTGTTCCAGGTCTCTCCGAGGTAACCCAGTTTCCCAACGATGCCCATCGCGATCATCTTCACGACCATCTCCAGGGCGAAGAAAGCGAATATGAAGTGGTCCAGCCCCTGCAGGATCAGACAGCGACTCCCGCACCGTTTGTCGTCTTCGCAGGGTTGGTACATCCCCAGGGTCACGCAGTTCAGGAGGATGATGCTCATGCTGATTCTTTCAAACCATGTGCGAGAGAAGTCAAGGAAGATCTTAACGAGCGAAATAAAGGTATCTTTATCATCACAGTGATCACTAAATCTGCATCCGTCACGATCACCGTTGTGACGTCACTGCCGAGACTGGTGAATCTCATAATCCACCTTTTGAACATTACGTCACCTTTTCTCTTGCCGAGAATTATGCAGAAAGAGCTTCAACTCTCACAATGTCTAAAATTCATTACAAAGAGATGACTTGTAGCAAATATTCATCAACATGCTTGAATGGGATGGAATTTGTGTTGAAATTATCTCAGTGCTGCTTCCTGATTTTTTCATTATTTTCTAATGTTGTATGGAACTTCATCAGTCATGTTGCACTTGACAAAATCACAAAAACTATGCAAAAAAGTTCCTGAGTGACAAAAATTTGGAAATCATAACTTTCTGACTGATAAATGTTAAATAGGTGAAAAATCGTTAAAAGCTAAACAGTCCTGACATTATACTTGTGCTGAGTACCTGAAAATCCCCAGGAACCCAGAGGTACCAAAAAGGTCATTGCCTATAAAACAAATGGAACAGGACAAAGCTATGTGAGATTGCAGGAGGTTGTGGACAAGGTAAGCAAAAAAAAAGGAAACTTGCTAGGCAGAGTTCAATAATACACAAAATTAAGATTTTGTGAAAGCATAAAAATTACCTGCAGGCTAAAGTACACAAAAATGAGCATTTAATGTTCCACATCCACAAAAAATGGTTTTCCACCATTTCATTGGTCACCAACAAAAGGTGTTACCTTAGAACAGATCTGCAGACCCCACTGAGGGTGGCATAATGTCTGCTGTCAGGTACGTTCATACCACACCAATTTACAGGCACTACAGAATAATGAATGAACTGATACATATTTTTCGATATTATGCACATTATACAATAAAGTAACGTTTTCTATAAAGCACTTTAACTTATTTGTAATGTATCATACACGAGTACCCGAGTAGAGCTCTTTTTGTGGGCTAAGTGACAATGTCTTTCACCTGAAAAATCCTTCACACAGTCTGTCACAACCACTGCCAGACAGACAGACAAACAGATAAAAACCCTGTGCCTTGGGGGGATCTTGTACTCACTGAAGGGTGAAATTCCATGGGAGTGAAACTACCTTTGTGATCAATGAAGCACTCACAACCAAATTAGTTGTAATTTGGCTAGGTCCATCTCCGAGCCTGCAGCTCGACTTGCATTACAGGCAAATGCTCCGAAAACATTTGAAACGTTCTGTGAACTAGACCTGAGGTTTGTCACGGACCTAACCGAAGTAGAACATAAATTGGGAGAATAATTAATTTCTCATGGGACAGAAAACCGAGATCAACGCTAGCGGTTATAATTCAATGAATAAATTGAGGGCAGTGTTCACTAGTGGAGAAGTAATCACATGCAACTCAAGGTTTTCTTTCTTCAAAGTCATTTCCAAAGATCACGCATTTACAGTGTATGCAGTTGTGTGATGCAGGAAGAATAACATCCATGGAATGAAAACTTTTTGAAATCTACCACATCCATTTAATGGAGGTTGAAAAAAATTTGCTTTGACCATCGAAATTACAAATAGCATTATTACTGAATATTCCAGAAAACTCCAAATAACCTCAAACTATCAAAATCCAAGATGCCACAGAAAAATACACAGTGGTATTTTACTGCTGTAATAAATCCTCCAATAATCTCCAACAGTCTCTCTGATCAGATAATCTAGATCACAAAGCAAACATTTCAATATTACGCTAGACAATCAGAATATCTCCAACTGATCACACATTGTTTGATCTAAGAGCGACAGACGATCAAGACCACACAGTCAGATTTCAATATTATAACACACGCTAAGATGATCTACAACTGATCGCAAAATCAAAGATCACAGAGTAAACATTTCAATACTATGCTTCATGCTAACGTACATCTCCAACTGAGCTAAAGCAACATGAACATGGACTACGCATCACCACAACACACAGCACTCTGATCAAAGACCACCGATCAGTCTGATCACAGACGAGCAATTCAACAAAATGATATCATAATGAGGGCGCAGTGCTGGAACTTTATTCCAGAGTGTGTTGTGTTGGAGTTAGACAATGCACTAATGGAAGCAAGGGTTAAGTCCATGACTACGATGTGAATTGTCCATATTGAAATGAACATGAAACTTCTCCAATCAAGGACCACAGAAAACCTAACTATGAATCACATTCTCAAAACAAACTTGTCCATTTCAAGAGACCAATGAAGCACAACAACACAAATTCAGTGAGTGATACATACCTTTGTTTGTCCATAGTTTGTTTGATCAGAAATTACAAACAGAATTTTGCAAACTCCTACACTGACTTTCTTAAAGCAAACATGCAATTCTTACAATCCAATAAAAAGCAAAGAAAGGTCGCTATTTTCAAACAGCAACAACGTATTTGAAAGGCACAGAGCAAATTCACCGTAAATCAGAGACAAAGTTACGTGTCTTAATTTTTGATACTGCTCAATCCTATTCTCCATCTCAGCAGAGCAATTGACAGCATAAAAACCAAAAACTTACCCTATTTAATACTGTATGCCACAATCTTCAACTTTTGTCTCATAAGTTTGCTTTGCCAAATCTGTAACCTCAATCTGTCAATCTGAATATGTATTTTTTTTTTTTCTACATAGCTCAACCCTGTCTCAATTCTGAATATCACAACACATGATCTTGCTTAAATGATGCCATTATGACCAAATTCTTTAGGCATGTATTCCTGGTGCAGACCTATTCCAGAGTTTACTCTCTCTCTCTACCCTGTCACTTTCAATTAGTTAAGATTGGCAGGGATGCAGAACTATGTAACCTACTTATACAATCTTTGCTGCATCACATGTAGTCCATGGTCCTGATGATCTACAAAGGAAAACTTTCCAGGCTTGAATAATCATCTCAAAATTTCCATGCAGACATGAGCAAATCAACAAACCAATGACAATCCTTCACAGCAGCTTGTTTGACTAAGTTTTTTTCTAACATATTCAAGATATCTATTATTAATTAAATGATGAGCCTGAAGCAACTAGAGAAAGCCGACTCATCTTCCCAAGATGAACAAAATGCTGGTAGCGTAACATGTCCGTGTATTCAAATCGTATCTTACTACTACAACTAACTAATGAATTTTGTGTAGTTCATAATACATGCTTCATTTGAAAAAGAAAACTTTTATGCCTCTGATCAGAATAAACTGAGATTAAAGTTTTAAATATGCTAGGGGACAGTCAACAACATTTTTTTTTTTTCACAAAGGTAAACTTAAAAGAGGCAAATATCAAAGAAAACCCCCAAAACCTTCTGGTGTGGAAATTCGCTTGCGGCGTACTCACCTCACATAACAGTACCACATTGTTTACATCACTTTGCGACTGTTTGTACACGTCTGATTGGATCCATCCTTCTGCACCTTCCCACCGCCATTTTGGATGAGTATTCTTTTGCTTCTACGTGTTTTTCCGAATGTCTTTTGACACGTGTGTGTTGGGTTTGAGTTAGGCCTTAGACGCTGTGTTGTTGCTACGTAATGTAGTTTCGTTGTTACTCCCGTAAGTGTGTATCTTACTTTCCGTGTTTTGGGATTGGGAGCGTTTATTGGTAAACTTGTGAGAGGCAAATATCAAACAGAAATGTCTACATCTGTGTAACAAAGTTTTACTACTACTGAAATTCTAAGCAGTATACAATTTATAGTATTGTCAGTAATAAGGCAAACCAACTGTTCTCTGCAATGTTGCATGCATGTAACCTGCCAGCTGTGCATCATCCATTCAGGCCATTGGGCTAAACGCAAGTTTTAGCGGAGATCAAACAACACAGCAGAGTAAACAAGGAGGTAAATGTATATCTAGGAAATTGAATATTTGGCATAGTTTTGTGTGGAACATATTTAATACTGTTACTAAATTCATGGGGAATCAAAACATCGCTGATGAGTTTTATCATGCGACATCTACAGTGACTTAAAATGAAATGTGGTTACACTTCTTAATAGCTTTAATGCTCAGAAACTCTTAAAAGGGATTCTCGACGACGTCTGGACCAACACAGGAGGACAGAAGAACGCAGCGATGAAACGATACAACAAACTACTGTAATCGTAATGCAGACATAGAGCCATGATCTATTGCAGGTGTGGTCAGTAAAGATGATGAAAAGTAGAGAAAGTTAGGGGAGAGAGTCCATCTTGCCTAACTCACTCCACTTCTCTCTCTCTCTCTAGTTTATTCCCTGCCCTCTAGTTTATTCTTGGTCCTTATGTCACTGCACTACATGCAAAGAGGCAGACACTGAATACTTTAAATTTAGTAAATGACGGAAGTGTGGAAGAAAGTGCATCTAAGCTTCATCTACCGAGGCACTGTGAAGTTCTGGTAGTTTCAATGAGAGATGTCTCATTTTTTTTTTCTTTCGTTTTTGAAACTGTCCATGCCATGTACACTTTTCCTCTTCTCAATGGTAATCACAGGGAGGAACCATCCAATACCCCAATGTAAGCAGCTGGTATTTGTTCACTCCTGAGAGTGCATGATGACACAGCAAATGGCTCGACAGGTTCGTTTTCAATTGATCCACAAAGGCAACGTCAACCATTTGGACCAAAGAATCCACATGCTTTTAGCTGATTCATTGATTTTCAGCCCATCATGTCTTTTGCTTCCTTATTATTCCTTGCTGCATACAGTTGAGGGCAGCCATTTTGGCCACAACGTTATACGCAACTCTGACAAGCTAAGGCATTAACTCATCTGGATACAGGCTGCTTACCATGAGAGAGAAGTGATTAAACAGCTTTTAATCGATTGCACTGGGGGAAAACAATGTCAGGGAAGAATGTGACAAATGACCGTTGGAGACTGGTTATCTTTTGGTGTGTTTACATTCTAAACCTCCACGAAAGTGTCAAGGTCTCCTCGCTGCGGCCCACTCTAGTTGACTGCCATCGGAAGTTTTTCAGCGGTTTGACATAAACCACAACTGCACAAAGTTTGCATTCACTTGTCCTCTGCATAAATGACTCTGATCCTCAAAGCTATGAAACTTTGAAATGTTAGTGTTATCCTTCTTTTTCTCTTTTATTGTAAAAATTTATTCAAGGAGTTCACATGTTTTCTCACTTTGAGTTGTTCATGCACTAAAAACATCATTTCAAATAAAGCATAGGCCATTCCAGTAATCCAGTTATGTATATTATTCTTTGCTGTTGAAACTAACAACCTTCAAATGAGAAAATTTCCACCTTACTGTAAGGTCCGTCTACCTTTTGTTTTTCAAATTTCATTTTTCAATTTCCTACTAATTTGCTGGTATGTTCTTTTTAATATTTGATGAAATCATGGTATTTTCATCCCTTCCTTTCGTCTTCATTATATGCTTGGCTCTCCTGACTTTTCATATTGTTTGAAAAATTTACCTGTGGTAAACAATCTAGGAGGTATAGTCTACACAGTTTAAATTAAGGCAGACAGAATTCACTGGTTCACCGATCATTTATTCAAAGGGAATAATCTGTGTCTTTTGTTATGTCAAACAAAGAGTCAGTTTTTTCTTGTGCAATAATGAAACCATTTATACATCATCACAAGCGACTATTCACATATTTTTGTTTAAATTGCAGCAAACAGCTGGATATTAATATTTGAACATGATGAAAACGGACGAAACGCCTACTTGGCAAAGCCATCACTGAGATCTCGGAGATCGTGGTACATATACCAGTTCCGGAAAAACTCTGGCCATAAATGCTACAATCATGCATTCCATCAAGTTTCATATTTGATGGAAGCATGACAATTTGCCATGTGAGAGATTAAAAAAAGGCTTTTTCTTATCAAACTACTAAAGGAAACAAACAGCAAGACATACTGAAAAAGACAGATCATTACATCGGGGTCTGTAAACCAGGCGTGATCTGTGCATTGGTAAATATGGAAAGTAAACTAATTACTATCAGAAAATGTTTGTACTCAAACTAAGCTCGATAAATTGCAGGTACCCAGAAATGTCTTAATTTCCCCAGCAGACTGTGTGTAAACTTTGATACGGTAATTATTATAGCTATGAGGCATAGTCCCCAGTTAGGGTTTGGATGAAGAAAAAGCAAATCAGGTGCCTGCAATTTCGTTCAAAAGACCCAAGTCCTGATCCAATATAATCCAGGCCATTACAAATCCAGGAGTGAAAGGAGACAACTTGATTTTATAGAATAGTCTTGACTTCATTACTCTATTTTTTTAATGTACACAAACTAACTGCTCATGGTTCAACAATGATCGTACTCAAACAAATGATAAGGCTCTCCAAACTTCGATTTTTTCCTATACTATCACTTCATTTTGCAAAACCTAAAAGTACAAGCTTATTTCATTGCAACATATGGCTGATAATTTCTTGTATGCCTCTGCTTCCCTTTTTTTCTGTTTTTTTTCCCTTTGTTTTGATACAGTGCAATGTTGGTTGATGGTACCCTGTCTTCCTTGGTCATGAATGCCACTAATTTCCAAGGACAATGGGTGATCCTCAGAATACCAATGGTGCGACTTTCCTCTTCGGGACAGTATCGTGGTTGTTGAATTGAATCAAAGGCAATTCTGAGTTTGACGGTGAGGTACTTCGATACGGTTACAGTGCCGCACTGACATTAATGAAATGAAATGTTTGTCCACGTAAATTGACTCCAAATTTCAATATATCTTGCTTTGTTGCTCCTGGCTGTGGAGACACACTGTAAGGCAACATATTCTGACAAAGGGTACTCTGGCTGCCCCTTGGAGCAACAATGATCTTTGACATTGACAAAATGAACTAAAATGTGCATATTTCTACCTCAAATGTCAATACTGTTATTCGATTTTTTTCCTTCTCCAAATTTTTTTGCAAGTATGGAAAGATGCCATTTGAAACGTATTTGGATAATGCCTAATTGTTTAACTGACGCAATTAGCTCAAACAACTTTCATTATAGCGATCCAAAGTATTGTCTCCCTGCAGAAGTACCTGATATACTACTGTGGAGACATGTTGCAGGGCAACATTCTGACAGAAGATCTTTTTGTTGTTCTTTCAAGCCAAATAAAGTCTTATTTTACTCCAAATAGGATCAAAATCCCATTTCCTGTCCACTCGGCTACACATGAAATGATAGACCGTGCTGTGCATTACCCCGGAGGGAAGACAGGTGTCCACGGTCTGAATATCGTGGGAGGCTGAGCAAATCGAAAATAATCATTCCAAAACCATTTTAGACAGAGCAAATTATGTCCCAGCTGTCAATGGTTGCCAGAAAATGAAAAGAAATTCTGCACTTTTTTGGGGCATTTTGACTTCTCGGGAGAATATATCGCTTTCAAGCTGGATGTCGGGCTGTTCTTATGAAGACCATTCACAATTTGACAACGCAAAAGAAAACTCTGGCGGCGGATGAAAAAAAGGACAAGATATTGATTGTTTATAAGCAACTAAGCTGCAGAGAAGGAGGTGAAAATCAGACAAAGTCTTTAGTTTGTGCACAAAGATCTCATCTCTGAAAATATTGTAGCATTGGCAGAATGATATTAAATATCTTTTTGGGTATCATCATTTGTAAGCTTTCATGGTATTCAGACAAAAAGACAACTGGTACAATCAGATGGCTGATAATCGTACTGCGATTATGCAGTTTTTGCCCACATACTTAATACATATATATCAGTTGACATTAGGCACTTTGTTGTACGGCTGAGAGGCCTGACACCACTGTATAAGTGCTACTCTAACCACAAAAACTTTATTTCTCTTTGACCTGAAGTAATATTTCCACAAATGTTTCACTAAAACGTTCCGAAACAGCTTGAATGTTAAGATTACACATATCTCACGGTGCATAATTTAATTCGACGTTCTTGGTCAGAACGTAGTCTGTAAAGAATTCTGAAATCTGTAGAAATAATAACTATTACATTCATCAAAATTTTTCTGTTTCTGAAAAAAAAATGGTACTTTGCTGTAGGTATTTAAAAATACTGCTGACAGAGACTTTTCAACCTTTTGCACACACACCATATGGGACATTATAATACCAGCATGCCAACATCTCACATCTCCTCGGATTGGCCCATCGTCAATTTTAAAGGTCGAGGTGATGTTGATTTTCACTTTCAAAAGAATACCAACAGTCATACCGAGCCTCCCTGGACAAGCAATTATTTCGTCACAGCGGCAGATTCTACTCAGAGTGAATTCTCAGAATCATCGACCCCTGCTGTGAGTCAACGTTTCTGGAAGACAACGGTCTGGCAGAGTATCCGGTAAAGTATACAGAGACGACTGATTCTCTAAAAGACCTTTTCCAAAATTAAAAACAGGCCAATCAAATTATCCCTTCTTTTCATACAATCATGACTAAAATATTAAAATTCAGAGAACCTCTTTTTTGAGATGGTTCTTTCACAGCTTTCATCCCTTTGGTGATGAATGTTCTGTCGAGATGAATACCTTCTTTCGCTTCGAGTGAAGACAGGAAAGGATAGCTCATAGCGACAAATGTTCTAATGACTCACACTTTGAGGGTTTCTTGCAAAGAGACCTGTGCTTCTGTTAATTACAAAAATTGCTTGGCTCTTTTTGATCCTGGCACGAGACTTCAAACCAATTTCCTAGAAAACTTTGCATCATGGCCATATGGATCAGCTCTTGGCACGGTGACGGAGTTGTTGGTCCCGATGGGCGTTGAACTTTTCACTCACTCTCGAACAATGACACTGCAGAAAGAAATTGAGCAAAACGGGCCCCTTTCAACTTCAACTTTGCAAGCAAGATATATGCTCTTGCAAGTTTCAAGTTTGGCATTAAAATTGACTGACTGAATCACAAATATTTTTCCTAACTTTCACGTCATCACATCATCCTACTTCCTTCCCCCTATCCCTGATTCGTTTAATTATAAACACAATAACCAAAGAATAGATCCTCCTATTCTTCCACCATTCTGCAGTTAAAACCTTCCACAATGCAATAAATGTGCAACTATGCACAACAGGTGATATCATAATATTCCTGTGCAACAGCTACATAAAAGATCATGTGACATACTAACTAAAATGCACCTTCTTGATTCAAAAGTTGCAGAGTAAAACCCTGAATGATAATTTGTTGGAATTGTGCTCATATCTGCTGTCGCTTTTGAGACGTGACTTCTTAAAAATTTGATGAAAACGGGAATATGATGGGCATGGACTGTTGCACAATGTCGACATTTCCTTTGTTAGGGAAGTTTCTTGGGAAGTTTTGACTGTTGTTACACCTCTAGCAAGCCATTCACTCAGCAGTTGTTCCAGTATGGAGTATGAAGTAGTGTAGGCTGTAGCTTGTAGAGCCTGACATGATCCAGCTGCTACCATCACAAAACTTCCTCATATACAAAGCATGCAATACCTGAGGCCGCTAAAGCTTTATCTTTTACTGAAAGATTACATTTGATGGATAGGTCGGGCTGGGGGAGATAAGGCATGCCACCCTCTCATGACGCTGATGTTCTCTTATCTAAAATCGTGAAAGCTGCACTATCATCTTTGACTTCACATCAGACAGTGTCCATTCCACAGTTACTCACAAACAATAACAACATAAACACAATGGCATGTGATTTCTACACGAAATTTGACAAGTTGCCAAGTAACATTTCTCCCTCTGGCGGGGCCACAGGGCAAAGGAGATGAGACAGGTATTGAAAAGAACAAAGTTTAATTACTTGGCCATTCAAATGTTGCTATTCTGTCGACGCCTGTCCCCTCAAACTCCAGAGAACCGCAATAAACAATGGCACATTGTACAAAGAGAAGCAGCGCAAATTCCTTTCCCTGCAGGGACGGAGAGGACGAACCTGAAATAGCACAATGCTATTTCTATATTTAATGGCGGAATGCAAAGTGCACTGAGGTGTCAATGTTTCACGGGACGAATTTACATCACTGCATCTGTAATGACAACATGCAGCCCCTTGCGTGACAGAGAGAGAAAACAGAATGCAGAAAAGCGTTAGGGTTCCGATGACATGCACCAATTTGAATTACTTTCCTGAATCTGTTTCTACTCAACATAGACGGTGTAGATAAAAGACTATTTGATCGAGCACATAGAAATACCATTGATTTGATAGAACAATATATTTGCAGTCACAGCTGCTGACCAAACATGACCACTGATAGATTTCTGTATGTGATATGTTAGCAGAAAATTTGAACCCTAGATGTGACCTCAAATGACCTTTGCTCTTCACCAAAGTAACAGGATGGAACTCAATTTGCTACTTTACATACTGTATATGATAACTAATTTAGCATCCCTTTCTGTGATGATTGTTTCAATTCAGGTATTTGCAAACAGAAGTACATTGACCCCAACTGCTTGACCTCTGACCTCCAGCAAGAACATTTTTTTTCCTCAATGAAATATGCATATAGACATATACATCCACCTATGATTCCCTTTTGCATATATCACACATCTCCATGTGACAAGTTGCAATTGTATGAACTTATTATGCACACACAATTATGTATGAAGGTTACAATGTTTGCCGAAAATCAAAACATGCTCCTTGTTTACCTCAAACCAGGGAACATTATTTCTTTTGAAGATTTATGGCAAGTGCAGATTAGGGTGTTGTTTAAGTCATTAATTTACACAACCCAAGTCCTCTGATTACTGCTATACAGGCATGCAGCCATGGGGCTGGAGATCCATTTTTCTTTTATGAAAGGTCCTGGTTTTTTTTTAGGTATCGACCAGTATCACCAGTTAACATCTGCAAAAGGTACATCTGATCAAAACATTATAATGCACAAGACGAGTTACGAAAGATACAGTACCCCCGCTTGGATTTTTGAAAGTTTGGGCGAAACAATTATTCTTGAGGAACAAATAACTGACTTCTCATCTGTGATAACCTTACTTCTTGAAAAGAAGATTATCATCATTTCTTATTGATCTTATTAAATCTTTTGTCCACAAATAGCGGTTTTAAAAATGTGATTTTTTTTTTTCTTTCTGTAAAACACACACCTCATTTCCTTCTACCACGAAAGCAAGGAGAGTTTTCTTAATTGCCGTTTACAAAACACATTGTGGGGGAGCATGATCTTCGGTACATGTCCACAGGAGACGTATCTTTCATAATCATCAGTATTCGACGTTTTATATAACCAGAGACGAGGTAACAGTTGCCTATGGTTTGGTGAGATTCACTTTTGTAACAGTCAAACTTGTGAAACATCAAGTACACAGGTTTGCAGTCAAGGGTGTAATTTGCATGTTACCTTACAGAAATGAAAAGACACTCTATACAGTAGTTTGGCATTTGAAGTTTATGCTATCAAATGCAAATTATTGCTCTTTAAAAGCAAAGTAACCACAAAATTGATGGAGAGGCGCATACTGGAGTCTGTGTTTTTTTGGCAAACTTGTTCCTAACCTGTAAAATCTTGGACAAGTTAACTAAAATCCAGTAATAAAAAGCAATTTCTCAGTTCACCTTGAAGTTAAAACATGTCCCTTAGCACCACAAATGAAGAGGAAACGAGAATGATAGTTACAGTAGGAGAGCAACTTCACATTTGACCTTTCTTTATATGGTACTGTATCTTACAACCGAAAGATACCAAAAACAAGTAAAAACTGACTTGACAACAAAATTGACACCAAAATACATCCCTTTTTGTTCAAAATATGGTAGGACTTTGCATGTTAGCTCAGAATGTGACCCACATTTCCTGGACATAGTTGTTTTGAAGTTGCAAATGTGTTCAATTGACCTTGAACAATTTTGATACTGCACTCAAAAAGTAAATTCCTAACGCATCATCTCTTAAGTGTGCATACATACGAAGCTCATTTGGGATAATATTCCATGGAGCATCATGCACAGTCCTCTGTCATCTCCAAAATACTCCTTCAGATGATATCAACTACCAAAGCTTCTGCCAAAGGTTTCTGAGCAACATTGGCTGAGATGAAAACCTTGTCAATAAAGTTGGTTGAACTTGAGGGTCCTTGACGTGCCTGAGCTCTGTAAACTTCATCAAAAATCAACTGATGTAACTGTACACATACGCTCACTGACAGGAATGTGCTGCCTCTGTATTCATGAATCCATCTATGCCACTTAAAAGTTTGTGTAATGTCTTACAATCACATTCCAACAGACTGGGCATCGTTTCAAAATCCCAGATTGCCGCTGAGACTGGAGACTATCAAACCATGAAACGAGCACCGCATAGATCTAGCGGCCACCGCTTGACTCTGGTATCATACCAGTACACCGATTGAACCTACAAGAGAGACACGCAGGATGACGATGCTACGAAATGGTCCGTCTGAAAGATTGTTTGGAAAGATCTGGTCACCGACTATTTCTCACAGGTGACCAACCAGGAAGATCAACACCAAACATAGCACAATGCCAAGACCAGAGAGATGGCAACTACTTGGCCTGCAGAGCAAGCAATGACACAGCACTTTTACATGATTTGTATTACGTGGATATTCCATTTCTGTCAAGCACCATAGAAGAAACATGGCTTGCCAATGCTGACTTCAATTGCCATTTTCCAGTCTTCTCTTACACATTTAGGGAATAATCATACACGGTTCAGAATGTAAAGTGAAGCAAATAAAGTGAACACCAAGATTACAATATCCTATTGGCCCCCTACTGTACTTCTTAATGTTTAACCATACCACATATACAGTCTTCTTTTAACAAATTTCATTGCATTTTGGCTGGGATAATGAGTACACCTGTTCTAATTTTCTTTGTGTTCCACTGCATTTCCAAATTCTGCTTTTCCCATCACCAATTCCAGAACCAATAAATCCAAAGAACAAAGGGCAGCTGTTACACTGAACATTGAAAAACATTTATGATCCAATCTACAGATTTACACATTTTCACCTTTCTTGATCTACATGCAAACTTAATGTTAGAATGTTATACAGAGCTACCAGTCAGTATCACTATGAATAACTGCTTTCCTTTTTTCTTTTTCTTGCATGGGCAGACGTGGTAATCTACGTCAGCGAGGGCACTTTGGGTGCAGCCATTTGTCACCAATATCCGGATCTCAGAACTCTGGAGAAGACGTACAACATCCCCACGAAATCTCAGCCTGACAGCTATTTAGTACCGTTACCATGGAAACCACTTCAGATAGCAATGAAATGAACATGAACTAGCTTTTGAAGGGAGAAGGGAAATGAGAAGACACATTGGTGATGTGATTACAGATGCAGGGAGTGAAAACAAAAAGAGACTGAGGTAAAGAAAACAGAATGTATAGAGTCATAAAGACATGAATTACAGAAACGCGTGTACCACTAAAGCTTTGTGTAGAGCTCGATGTATCATAAATGTCTGACAAAAAATATAAAGAGATGACTTAAGAAGAGGCAATATTGACACAAACAGATGTATGCCAGGAAGAAGGTTAAAATAAGATAATTTGTCATGTGGAGACAAACAAACAGCTTTAAAGGGACAGCTCCAATGAATGAAAGAATGAGGATCTACCGGGGCATCGGCCCGGAGATACACGTACTCTATGCTGCCTCAAAGCTTATTAAGTTTTCAGGAGTTCCTTTCCATGAGGTCCTTACACAAAGAAACAAATATGGTATTCTCTGGTAATGACGATGAGGATCGAACAGAGTGTCCTCTCAACCTGTGCACAAATGTCTCTGACAGCAAAGCAATGATTTTGAGGAAGACATTATGAGATATATAACACTGTCTGCAAGTACGAAATCTTTAAACAAGCTGGGACAATGTCAGAATAAGGAAACACAAATGTACTGTTACATTAGAACATGCCAATATAGAAACTAGACCTCAGTGGCATGTATATTGAGAAGTCTTTAAGGTCTGGGGTTTTTCTGGGTTTTCTACTAGAATCTCTCAATGTTGACAAAATTGTGCTATAAATTTTGGAATATCAATTATTAGCTAGAACAAAATACAAGAAGATTTCCATAGAAGAAGCTCCCTGGACAAAGAAATGCTGACAAGTAAACAGCTGTAAACCAGAAAGCTAAAAAACTTTGTGATTCCTTGCCATATGGTTATATTATAACAAACATGAATTACCCACATGACAAATATGAGATCAACTATAGTTATTGTTCTTGAAACTCCATATTAATAAGCCAAAGTGACCTGCCTCCTGTAAAAACATAAACATGCAAAAATTAATTGAAATCATCTATTCAACATGGGTAATACAGATACTAAGTATGAAATTTCTCACAGTTGATCTTCTTGAAATGAAGGTTATAAAAGACTTTGACTACTTAACACTGAACTACTGAACGTGAGCGAAGGACATGCAAAGTGTGAGATCTCTAACAGTTTGTCCTTTTGAGACACAGGAGTTAACATGATTTTGACCCTTTGACCTGTGATGACTCCAAATGACCTTTGACCTTCACCAAAATCAGTGAGTGCCATCTACTGAATATGGGCAATCCACATGCTAAATATGAGATGCCTCATGTTTGGTCTAAGCCCTCAAAGGCCCCTTCTCCCCATGTTCCATCATAACTGTACACATTACAAAATATCCAACACAGAGGGGCAATTTATGTTTTGCAAGTCTGCATGGGTTGAGGTGGGGGTTTAACAGTTAATGCTGGGTCATTTCACAATGGTCAGTATTTTCCACGTAGCAATAGTACCATCCATCTGAATTTAATCTGCAAGTAATCATTTGTGAAGTTTATGAATGTGCACCACGGCTGGCAGGTTGCGTAAATGACTATCGGCTAAATTACTAATGTATTGAATAATAAAATTGTCTTGACTCTCACATTTTAGCCTATTTTTGTGTATATTTATTCTACTACCTTATTTCATAAGCCCCAAAATTGCTCGGGCCCTAAGAGCATCTGCACCCCGCTCTCAGTGGCCCTAATTGTCTTGCAATATTTGCTGCAGGGATCATGAATTGATTGCCT
>VJOZ01085367.1:0-11232 GCA_009801055.1 Stichopus horrens | reverse complement strand
TTTTTTTTTTTTTTTGGCTGGGGGGTCGCAATTTTCCCTACCCCATGGAACAGCTTGTTGTGGGAGTGAACTTCTTTGTCTACCAGGTAAATGTTGATCATGTGTTAGCTGCGCTTACAGTCAAAGAATTTATTTAAAAATCGTCATGTGCAAGACTCCCCCACGCTTGTTTCAACGGGTTCATTCTATGAACGGTACACGCTCTGTGACTACCGTGAAGTTCATAACCTCACCTTCCAGGTACCCTTTGATGATGCAAACAAAAGACGCACTGCTTGCGTACCTAGAACGATGACGTGAGAGCTCTGACCATAGATATTTAATTGTTGCCTAATAAAGAGAGCACAATGAGTCGAAACGATTTGGCTCTCTAGAAATGAAGTAACCACATGATTATGCGATGTATCTGAAAGGATTACCCATTGGAAACAATAATTCAATCCCCTGGGGGAACTTTAAATAGTGTATTTCTGGTGTTTAAGCAGAAATTATGATCTGACGTCTTGTTTAATGTAATTTTTCAAACAATAGTCAGTAAAAAATGTGGCGTTCATGCAAGGAAGGTTTCGCCCCGATCACACTGCGCAGTTAAGGTAGATACGGATAGCTCTAGACAAGGCATACATCTTTGGCCGTATCTGTTTGCGCGAACTGGTCATTAGTAAGTTGTCAACCTAGTCATTCTCCGTAACCAGTTACTCATCGTAATATAAACACTCATCCACCCAGTACCTGACCGGAGAGCCTACGCACTGTCTGCACCCTTATTTTGAACCCTCCTCGCTTTCGGAGCAGTAAGACTATCAAAAGCTTCTTCTGGGAGAATTTCTTCGAGTCTCCTCAGTGGTGATGGAGGAGCCAACGATGACTAAAGCTGGCATACGGGTGTATAAAATTGTTCTTCTAGGCGCCGGTGGTGTTGGGAAGAGTGGTAAGTAGTTTCTCACAACACTAACAGTTACACAATGCAGTATACGAGCCGCAGTCGTTTTGACTGCATTGCTACAGCGGTACAGCCTGGCCTGGGTACGGAGAAACATGGCTGTGTGACTGAACGTTGTGCGACACCACGTACTTCAGAATCTCAAAAAAGTTAGGCCAGCTGTTTCATAAAGCTGATTTTTTTTATCACCTTTGTCTAGCCTATGTCTTAAAGTACTGTTGGCTTAGCAAGAGGTTTTGTCATTAGAGGTGGACTCCTTTGTAACTGGAAGAACGTTTATTGATTGTTGTAATGCAGACTGCAGTGTTCAAATTTCAGTCCATTGTTTTTACCTGGCTTGCCTATAATTTAGCTAACCCTTCGCCTATTTAGCTTTGCCTTAGGCTTCATTATTGCATTAACTTAGCCAGCTAATACTTTCTAAAGTTGGGCTTAGATTTGCTCGTAAGCAACTGTAGTTAGTGTGACTGTGAGGCCTAACTTAGCTATGCTAGTTTGGGATAACTATTTTAAGTAAACATACATAGGCCTAGCTCAAGAAAGAGATTACTAAGGCTAAACTAAAGGATTCACTGAAGTAATGCCAAACAACCATTGTCCACTGTCCTGAGTTCTGCACATACAGTACAGTAGGCTAGACCTCTCCATGTAAGTTCAAGCCTCTTCTTGTGTAGCCATGTATTAGGTAACCAACTTAACTTAGTTTGCAATCGTACACAAGTTGACGTTGGGTTTCTTTACATTTGACCATTTATGTACCAATATTTACATCATTTCACCTGATCACTGCAGCATTATTGTTCCCTTTCAAATCATTTAGGTGAATGGAATATCTAAAATTGAATACTTAACTATCAAATGATGCTGGAGGCCTGGTGAGAAGGCAACATGGGAAATGGCCAGTAGGATAGAGATTCAGAAAGCAAAACAGAACTTTGTGTCAATATGCTTTGCCTTATTGTAATAATAACGTGTGATTGGATGAATCTCAAAACTGTGTTGGTAATCCTGTATTTGGAACATGCTGAATTGATTGCTTAGGCATTCAGTGGAAAGGTAACTCCTTAGTTACGTGTGACAAAGTGGCATGTTGTGTTGAGCAAAGCCTAGAGTAATTTTGTGTGAGAAAGGAATGTTACTTGTGGAATGTGGACATCTGCTACATACCTGGTACAGATTAAACCTTTGACAAAATCTGATTGAGCCCAAAAAAGGTAAAAGAACACCCCCGTCCCCAGAATACCGTACATGGTAGTTGTAGTGTTACAATGTGAAACAAGGTTTAAATATTCACTTATAGGCATTTATGACCACTTCTTATGGTTGTGGTTAAAAAAAAAAAGGACAAAGTATTATGGCACTCAGTTAAAGTTGTAAAATCATACCGTGCTCAACAAGTGTATGGCAAAAAGCCACTGTATTCAGGACAAGCGTTCTTTCTTGTCACCAGATAGACAGACAATTTTTGCCTCGCACTAGTGTGCTCCTGAAACATGAGAGCAAAATTTTCATGTTAATTGATCATTACTATATCACCAGGCTATGTCTGTAATGAAAGTTGATGCAGCCAATGGCCTCCCAATCATGTCATTGCAGCTTACCTTACTCATAAACTGTCCACAGGTTCGCTGCCTTGCTTCATATGAAGCAGTCCTTGATTCAGTGTGATTTGAGTTTTGCTGTCGAAATGGTAGCGGAGAGTTACTGGACAGGGTCATTACTAATGTAAGTAGTATCAAATCCCTTTAAAAGTATCACTTTTAAAGGGATTGACCCAACAGACTAGTTCAACCCATGAAATTGAAAATGTTCCAAAATGGGTGCACACAGAAAAGAGATGCGTTAACCTTGAGTTACAGTGAGTCCTATAATCGTACTGTATGTTGAACATATATATTCTGATTCATGAATGATCTCATTCTCATGTGTTTGCTTATTGACATGTCAAGCTAATTCGAGGAACCATTCAGATTGTACATGTGTTCGTTCAATGTACATATTTGAAAACTGTGGCAAAGAGTTTTCGCCAGAGGTAAAGTAGTGTACTCGCTATACAGTTTCGAGATGTTTGCTCAGACAGGAGTACTAGTCCTATGGTAATCTCACAGAACAGGACAGGTTTTAATTACGAGAAACACTTAAAGTTTGAGATGGTTCGAAATACCTTTGCTATGCAGATGGTCGTAAATTAAAGTAACAAGAGTATGTGAGTAGGGAACATGTCACATTAATCATACACCCAGCTGGACAATCTTGATTACACACTTTTTTAGGCTCTTGCTACTTGAAGAACAATGTCTTTGACTAAAGTATTTTAACTACGGTTTACCAAGCTGTGTAATGCGGAGAGTTGTCCTGTGTCAAACTTGTTTTAGAGAGAGTTTCGACAAAACTTGTATCAGGAGTCACAACAAAATAGCCTTTTGCACTACAAAAAAGTAAAATGTTAGTTTATGTTTATACTCATGATGAGTACTGTATGTATATTTGCAACAAGTGCACGACTTCTTGTTTTGACCAAGCTATAAGATGTAAGTAAAGGCAAACTTCTCTAAGTGGGATAAGTGTCAGGGAATAGACATTTCAACAACAACTGTATGGTATCAAACAGTGCCATTATGCCATCGTGCCATCCAGCTACAAATGCACCTATATCCATTTCCTGTATTTACATGTATGTTACACGTGTACGCATGTGATGGTGGGATTGTTAGTCATTCAAGAAAACAAAGAACTCCCAGAAATTTTTCAGTGCTGATCAGCTTGCAGTCACACTCTCGCTAGTTTGAGCAAGTAGTATCTTTACCGGAATTTTGGCTGCAGTGAATTTCCATGCCATCAACAACTACTTTCCTAGTGCATGAGCAAACTGCCTGTAGATGCCTGCTTTTGGAAGATACTCCAAAGGTGAGAACACTGTACTTTGATTTGTAGTTTTTGAAGCCTCTCTCCTCATTTTGCTACGTTCCACCGAATTTCTGAAATTTATATGTGTAGGGTGTACATTATAATTATTGCAGTGGCATTTGGAAAAGAATCTGAATTTGAAAGTCTCCGAACAAGGAAGCCCAACGGACTCACCGAGGACCCAACACAAGGTTGGTTGTAGATGAACGTTGTCGACATTCATCTACTTTTTCTGTGAACTGTTTGCTAGAGAGCTAGCGAGGCACACGTGAACCAATCAATGGAAACTGAAACCTGCTCTTGAGACTGCTATTCGTAACTATCCAATCGAAGGGAGCGTATCCCCGATAGCCACTTTCCCAAAGCCTGTGGAGAGGTTGCCAACTTGCCTGTCGTCTGTACCGAGCAGCCTGAAGGCGACAAGACCTGAATTGTTTAAGACCTTATTCTTTCAATAGGAACCCAAATACCCCTCAGCACCACTGGCAAAGCTTTGCTAAAAAAAAAATTAAAATCAATCTTGAGTTCCCAAAGATGGTCAGTGGTTCCATGGAAGAATTCATTGATGGACCTACAGAATGCATGTAGGACTCTCAAACCACCGAGAAAATCACTACCGTCTACCCCCAAAATGTCTGGTTGTAGTTCGGAAGACCTGTGTGAATGAAGACTATCCACCATTTCTTGAAGAGAGACAGAAGTGGCAAAGTGTGTCTTTCCAACGACTGTAAATTTGTGCCTCATTTACTGTATGTTATTTACATGTGGATGTCACCAGCTTCTGTAGTGTAATTACATCAAATTGTACAAGAAGCGCACTGTTTCATTGGAGGCAGTCGAACAGCCTGTTGGCAGACTTGCCATCTTCAAGAATCACAAACCCTGAGGTTCTCATAAAAAGCCTGGAAATCACATTCCAAACCTAGGGACATTTAAAAAATGCTTACATTACATATGGTGAAAAGTGTATTTTAGACTTTGAAGGTCTACCTTTTTTTCTTCTTTACCCTCTTAATATAATATCTCAGGACTGTAGAAGATATTTTGCTAAATTAGTTACTTTTCTGACAAGGATACGATCTGCGATTCCATAATTATAGAATACGTTTATCTTGAGGAACATCTTGCAATAATTGCATTTCATCAAAGCAATTTTCATCATGGAAATCTGGCATTTTTACCTTGAGATGATACATGTACGAAACCATGAGACTTGTGTGTGTTTCGTGAGAGTCGGCAAGTCTGTGGGTAGGGTTCTGTGTTCAAGTGAGTGAGCTGCGGAACAACCATTGCAAACTGCTGGCTCAGACCTGTCCTGGATATAAATCACCCTATAACTTACCTCTTCTATGAGTGATAGATTTCACACACGCTGTACAGTATACATGTACCTGACTATTAATAGTTGTTAGTCAGCTATTGTTCTTGGCATGAGACCATAAGGTACCTTGTAAAAAATTTCTTGTTATTAGTTTTACCTCTATGGTTCAGTGTATTGTGGTTTGGCCTCCTATCAGTGAGCTGACAATGGGTCTTTGATTGTGGTTATTCAGTGTGCTAGCCAACCAGACTATACAGATGACACTGTCTCTACATTGTGGTCATGGAGTGTGATTATACTCTTAGAAAAAAAAAAGAAGAAAATTTTTGCAGTGGCATAGGATTCTCTCCCATATGTGGGTGTAATAGTCTGTGGCTTTCCTTGTTAATTTGTTTGCATGATATACTCCTAGGAAAAGAAAGAAGTGGGGCAATCTCCTAAAATCTTGTACAAAGATACTGTAGATGTAGAACCAGATAGTGTTTTAATTAGTGTTGGTTGCTGTGGTAACTGATTTGAGTCACATACAGTTATCATTTGTGTTTACCAGTGCAATAATGGAATAACAGCACCGATAGCTTAACAGTAGTTTGTGGTGATTTATGCGTAGCATGGAACACTAGTCAGATTTTGAGGGTTCTTCTTCTGTTATATCTGCCTTGCCTTGTAAATGACTGGGGAAAATAGTAGGCCTACTTGATTTGCTGTACACCTTGTGATCATAGCCATTGCTGTTGACATATTCAGTTTTACCCTGAGATAGCTTAGCAACATGCCCACTTGAATGCAGTGAGAAAAATAAAGCAAGAATCTTCACTTGGGATAGAGAGACTTGATAATCATGCTTTTAAAAATGAACTTTTTCTTTGTAGGATCTGTGGTTTGGTTACAATTTCTGTCACATTGATGGCAAAAAGTCCATTTTATCTTGATTGGGGGGGAGGGGGTTTGAGGGGGCTGTTCATGTTTGGAAGTAATTTGTTCCATGTACAATTTCAATTTCTCAAAGGTCATTTCTGTTGCTGGTTGATTTGTTTCCACCATTTTGTATTACTCATAATGTAAGCCCGCTGAAAAGACTGCAAACTGATGGATCCTTAATGGCAAATATTAGCATTAGTGCCTAAAGGGATGATCCCTCAGATAACATCAATTTCAAACATGTATGCATGCACAATGTGGTCACTGCAAATAAATGAGCAGGAAACCCTCAATTAAACTCATCACCGAGGGAAGGTAATTTTCTGGTCACTTTTGGTGTCCCAAAGATGATAGATCTGAATTCTTTGATGAACATGTTTCTATGATGCTGTAACTTGGGTTTGTGAAGAAGGAAAGGATCTATGTACATGATCTTGTCATTGACTTAATAAGTCTTCTAGATATCAAGTAGTATACATGTACATGCTGTTGTGAGGTCTAAAAGGTACTGTGTCAGTGAAAGAAAACATGGGCTGGTATTCTGAAGGAGGGTAGTAATAGGAAATTTGTGGTTGGGAAGTATTACGGGGAGAGGACGACATTTAAAATCAGTTTGCTAAATGAAATGTTCTACTGTGATACCTTACTGGCATTGAAACTGGTCTGACATCATTTAAGCCCTGGGCGAAGGTGTGTATACTGCCAAGGAATTCTGACATTGGTGCTACTAGTGCAGCACTGTACTTCTGATACATACAGTACTTAAATGTATCTATATCGCCTACAGTAATAGTGGGGTAGTGGCCTTCTAGAGAGAAAATCGTCTCAACACATTAGGACCACCCCAGATGCAGAATAAAAGGCCAAAGTGAAAGCTATTCATATTTTTCTCCAGAAATTACCAAACTGTGGAAATAATGGCCTCCTGTGAGTTTTTTTCCCCATAAATGATTTTATTTTTCTGTTTGTATGTATGTCTGTTTCTAGTTGGACCCTTGTAGATGCTCAGATACTAACGATACTGCTGCGTCTTAACAATCAAAACATTTTCTTGAAATTTAAAGCTTATCAACAGTTGTCACTTGTCAGCTGCTTGCCTTCATTAGAGGAAGTAGTGACTAAAACGTTTATAAATTTGATTAACTTTTACTCACATGAATTATATGCAATCTGCTGCTCTTTGTGTACACTGACATTATTAGGCTAATGGAGCCTATCCTGCTGTCAACTTCAAAGGAGTGTTACATGTCACCTAGGGACCACTGCCCTGGATAATGTCAGGAAATTGGCCATCCCTGGAGGGATTGTATAGAGACCGTAGGGGCCTTATATGCACATTTGTGCACACTCTCTGTGATGCCTTTAGGATGATGAATTTAAAAGTGAAGGAGAGTGTTAGTCAAAGTTTATCCAGTATCTGAGAAACCTGCTACAATGTGCTTAGCGGTAGTCCATGGGTTGAAATCTTGCCTATAGATGTTCAATTTCAGATCTCTTCACAGAGATCTATGTTGATGAGCTTCAAAGAAACTGTCACTGATCTGTCAACTTCTTTGAGAAAAAAATGTTCCATCATTTCCATGGTATCAAGCTAAATTAGTCAATCAATATTAGAAGCAGTGGCAGCTTAGATGAAGTAGCTAGTGGTAGGGGCTGCATTTGGACCACTTCTCACCACAAAGTCTTTGTTAAGTATTTTACCATACGGTCTCATCCTCCTCCATCTCCTGCAATTTACCCATTCCCTCTTCCCCCGTGCATATCCCTTTTGGGCTTAGCCATCCTCTCCTGGAACACTCTGCACAATTTTTAGTTCGTAAATTTTGTCTCATTTATGTCGAAGGGTATTTTCAAGACAAAAAGTGACCTCTGTTTTAAGCAAAGAGTTTGATAAGCTTAGCTACTCTCCGGCTATGAATCCCCAGAGAGAATAGAGAGAAGTTCTTGAAAAAGTAGGCAAATGTTAATAAATACCTGTAGTTGAGAGGGGCACCCCTCCCCAGGCTCTCCCTTAGACCCTCAAGGAGGGCATCCATACTATCAGATGCACTAACATGGAGATGATCTCTTTCAACAACAGCGAAGACATTATATGAACGTTGTCTCAAACAAGTTTCTCTTTTATCAAGTACTAAACTTACAAGTTACTTCCATGCTGCTTATGATCAAGCCTGAGTATTAAACAGAGCAGCTTCTTTCAGACCACTTACCCCGATGCAGACTTGCCAAAAAAAAGCCCTCCCAAAAAAGAAAAGAAAAAACCTGCAAACTTTAAGGTTCTTGCAAGACAGCCTGGAAGTCACATTTCACACCTGGAGATTTAAGAAACTTAATTGTCTTCATCATTCATGAAAAGTGTTTTCTAAACTTATCATAGGATGTCTTTTTCCAAATTACTCACTTTTGTGATTGGGAGATATTATGATTCCATAGTAACAGCAACTATTTAAACCAACATTGGAAATGCTGACTTTGGTCCAAATAAACTGTGAAACTGGGAGAGTTGGCCAGTCTGCTATTGTTAAGTATTGCAAAATGTATTCGCCAAATTTCCAAAGATAACCTGGGTTGAGACCAACACTGAATGAACCATCACTTTTTGGACNNTGTAATGTGCCTCACTTAGACACTCAGTCCTGATCTGTGTTTTCTCAGATTGTAGAAGAGATAAATCTCAGGGATATTAAATTAATCTTGGTAATTCAGAGAATGTACTCTTTGAAAACTTGACAGTCCTTGTTTTTTCCCATTAGGCATTAGGCCATTTAAGCCTGAATATTCACACGAAAGGAAAGATTGAAAACTTACGCATACTGCATCTTAGCTTTTATGTTTTGTAGCATCTTCCTTAATTCTTGCTTTTGCTTTTTCTTCTTGTTTTGTACAGCACCACGAGTGCAATTTGGTGGATTTGATGCATCATAAGTCTTACCGCTATTACTGTTATATCTTTAAAAGAACACATCTGTACTTAAAGTCGGCAAGGGTGATTAATTCTTGTAGTGTGGTTGCTCGCTTACTTGTACTTGAAGTGTGTGTCGGTTGCTAATAATAATCCTTCTTTTGGGGGTTTGTCAGTGCCCCTTGCATTACTAATTATGTAGTGTTTTTAATGTAATGTGAATGCATGTGGGAAGTTGTGGATTTCATTGTTGACCCAAAGTGGTCAAGGATTGGCTGGCCTATCTAAATGTAAACAGCTGATTTAATCCTGCAAGTGACCAAGAAACTCACTCCTTCCTAAATGTGAACTCATCTCATTCTTGAAGTAGATAATCCTTGGAATAATTTAGTGTTTAAAATTTGCATCTTTGCAGGTTTTCTTGGGTTTTGTCCCCAAATCAGTAAAAGCCCTTTTAGTTGGAAATGTGCAAAAACTACTACACAACATTCCAATTGTGTGTAGCAATTTGATCATTTTGTGTAGCAATATGAGATGCGATACTAGATAAATTATCCCGTAATCCTCCTTTGTGAGGTTACTATTAACGAGTGTGTTCTTGAATGTGATCGAGGCCTTATAGTTGTCTGTTGGGACATAAACTGGAGTACAATAGCCTGCAACATTTAACATTTCTGACTTCAGAATGTTGTAGTTTAAGTTAAAACTAGTTTTATTTCTTTTAACAGCGTCATACAGTACTGTACATATTTTGCATACTAGTACTTGTCAGTATAAAGTTGAATCAGATTAGGGGTCAACCGTTTGAGATTGGGTTTAATCTGATGAAAGGCCAACCTTGTTAGTTGCAACCCTAGATACACTCTGCGTCATCATTATCTGTTCTGAAGAAGCAAAATAAATAGCCTCAACCAAGGATTAGTGTTTGTTTTTGTTATTTTGTTTTGAGGGGGCTGGGATTAGGTGAGATAAGTTGGTGGTCATTCTTCCCAGAGAGTGGTATTATTAGTTTACCCAGTCACCTAGATACAGAAAACTGTGTAGGAATCATTGCTACCATACCAGGAGTGCTAGGGACAGGCTATGCACAATTTGCACAAGACCTTCAAATAATTTTGAGAGCACCACATGTGGTGGATCGAGTCTCGCAAGGAAGTCACAAAAGTAGTTATGTGTTGGATCCATGAAAATTTGCAGTACACCACGATATTTTTGGAAAAAATGTCCAGTGATAAATCCCAGCTTACTGTACATAGCAACAGTTTTTTGGCCTTTTCAAATCGATGAGACGAGAGGAATGTCCTGTACCGGGCAAGTGCTGTCAACAAGAAGCCCTTTGCACAATTTTGAAATAAGAATGCATTTATTTGAACTGAGTCTTAATAGCATGCTTTGGTGGAGGGTACATTACTTGTACCAGCAAGGGATGACCATAGGTACCCTAAGGCTTACATATAGGCCTATAGTTAACATGACCACAGAACTTCTCAAATGTTGGAGCATCAGAATGTCAGGAGACGAGAAGCCACTGATGGATATGAGGTTATCAACCTTCCTTAGCATTCTGTCACAATATGTTGATCAAACACAAAGAGGTATGATGCTGTATTGTGTTCACACCATGGACCTGTATAGTGTATGCATATACTGGATGGTAACCTGCCAAGCATACCGTATTTCCCTTTTCAAAGCATTTGGTGGAGTGTGCAACTGTGCATATTATAGTGAACCTGTGGCTCCTGGAAGTCCCCCTTTTGTTAAAATACCTTCCCTCATCATGTTGTTTCCCTTTTGGATCCTTTTATTAATAAAGTTTGCCAGTACCGACTGGTACTCAGGAAACAGACACAACACATGAACCTATATTGCATGTCGCATGATCCAAGTCATACTGGTAGACAGGACAATGCATTGAACCCACAGAATGAATGTGACAGTGCTCTGTATTCAGTGTCACATGGTTGTCACTGAGATCAGTTCTAAGCACTTCTAAGCTAGTGTTTAAATACCAATTTTGATGAAGGGCATCCAGTCCACACATAAGCTCTCTAGATCATATGATGCAAGACGTGGGTCCCATCCAGACCTGTGAAACAAACTCATCTGAAAGGGCAAATCAGGGTTTGACTGAGAAAATTCACCTTAAGTTGATTTTTCTTTCTAAACTGATTGTTCACCGAAATATAGAGACATTGGGAGGTGTTTGAAGGTAGAAGAAACGGTAATTATTGCGCTAAT
>VJOZ01085365.1:0-21608 GCA_009801055.1 Stichopus horrens | reverse complement strand
AGTAAGTTTTGGGGAAACTATTTACCAATGACAAACCAAACGGCCAAACAATAGAGAAATGTAAAACAGAGTAAAGCGGAACAAAGCACAGTGACCTTGTTTTCATCGATTGATAATCCAGGCTTATCAATCAAGATCTATGTTTATCAATCCGATGCTAGTTTTAGTTATATACCTACATTCTCAAGACTCAAATGTCCGCTAGAAATTTGAGCTCTGTAAAGAACAATCTAGGTTTATCAAAAGATAAGTATTTTTACTCTTGAAAATTCCAGTCTCGGTAAAAAAATAGTTTCAGCCCCCCACCCCTCCCACAAGAAAAACATCGGAAGTGTTTTTCAAAGTCAACCCACAAGCAAGAAATGACATTACATTCTCAATAAACACAGTAGTTTAGAAGGCTAGGCTACTTATTAATAGTTCCATTTGTGAATTCTTTAATTTAACACTGACCAAGGTAAGTGTCTGCATCGTGGATGTACTTCATTGTAAGTTGGGAGTTGATCTATGCCAGTCAAGGATGTTGTTAGTTTATTATTGTCAAACAACTTTACACAGAGAGCTGCAATGGTGTGATATTTCACACCCTTCATTCATCCCACCAGTAACTCCTTTCTTTGAAGGAAATTAACAGTTCCAAAATATTTGCATTCCTCTCAGATTTTTTTTTCTTGTGAAGTACTCTTTTTTTTTTTTTNNTCTATCTCGCTACAAAGTGAGAATCTGACCACAGTGCAGCCTGTGAAGTTTCCTGTCACTGGAAGTTGCAAGGTTTAGTGATAGGCACGTTTCCCTTTTAAAGGGATCTCTCAGCAGTAACTTGTAGATAAAACAGAAAGAATTTCGAAGGACACTCCCTAGTAGGCATAAATAATTGCTTGCCTTTTTAATGTCAACGATGTTACAATTGACTTTTCTCCTCACTTACCTGTTTCAGCAGAACAACTGCATTCTCATCTACTGTGTCAAGAGTACTGGTAACATGTCATTTCTGTTTTAGTTCACGTTTAGGGCATCACTGGAATATGAATTCAATGCAGACTTAGGAAAGGCGCTCTTTAAAGATGCAAAAAAGGGCATTGTTAATGGAGTGGATCTTTGGGTTCTTGAATTTACTTTTTTTCTTCCCTGTTTTACCTCGGAGCCTGTATGTCGGTTGCGGTCACATCTTTTGAAGGACAGATTGCCTTTAATTAACAATAGTGGAGGAAGTAAAAAAGGGGGTTAATCAACACAGGGTTAATCAACACACGTTGACCTGAATCTTTGGCAAATATGGTCAAGGAATGATGTAAACAAAGTGTGACTAAAACTGACTGTACAAGAGGTATTTGTTGTGAATACAGGAGGTTGGAGTTTCTTTCTTCAATATTATGTTTGATTGGGTATATATTCAGATGGTGCACACTGCTGTTTGTCTCCATTAAAATCTATCTCAGGTGTTGAAAATTGTTCCAGAGATGTGAATTTTATTATTTCCAGGTTCTATAAGATTGGTGACATAAAGTAAAATACAGTGTCGTAGTTGATACCACACTCAGAGTCCAAGAGCAAGACAGCACATGGATATGAGTCCAATACTGAAACTGAGTCATTTGAATCCAAGTCCGACAAGTCCAACAAATCGGAGTCTGAGTCGAGTCATTGAGACCGGAAGAAATGCAGTTATCCTAATAACTATTTAACTAGAGTATATGTTTTTTTTATATATTGCAGCAGATACTCAGTACAGCTGCAGACAGGAATGACTAAACTCTATCACCTTCCAAATCATGCAATGCCATGTACTAAATATAAGACAATTAAATATCTTAGACTCACAAATTAATAAAGCAGAGGATGTCAAAAAAGTTTGAATGCCTTATGACGGTTGCCAAAGATATCCTAGCAAATAAAGACACACTTTATCAGTGACAATGTCTATGGTTACTGCATTCAATGAAAATGCCGTTTTTGATTCGTTAGCAGTGCATCTTTTTTGCCATTATTTGACTTGTTCGCTTCCACGTTTGGATTGGTATAACTAGACTCAGCTCTCTGACAAATTTGACAGTGGTACTGACCTACACTGTAGTGCATGTTCAACAGTGAAGTCTGTGTATGGTATGCATTGACAGGAACTGTAGTTTTTACTGTGAGACCTTCTTTTTACCCCCGGGGAAAAACATTTCTGGTGCATCAGTTCACCATAAAACAATTTAGCCACACTTAGCCTGCTATATCTGGATACAAGGATATTCACAGAATCTTTGAAAAAAAGCATGCAAATACTAGTTAACAATGGTTACACAACCAGAGAGGTCCCTGCTAAAGTGAGTAGCAGTATTAGGCATATACCTCCTGATTTATAGGAGACCAATTCTGACTTTCAAAAATACTACCCAGTAACACATACATGCTTTGGTGCTACCATCAACTGAATGTTCCCAGCTGTTATGTCAATTCAGTGTTCATTACACTTAGTATTATACTTTTGCCCTCTCGGATTTGAGACCTTTAGTTATGGCATACGAGACCAAGACCGAATCATTTCAGTTTGAGAGAAAGACCGCACAATCCGAGACCGAAACAGTAGGGTGAGACAGGAACGGTGACTGAGACTGGTCTCGGTGACACTGGTTAAATACATTGAAGAAAATGAAAAACAATTAAATAAAAAAAGTCTGTTCTCAAATTGAATTTACAAAATCGTGTATTAAGATGAAGATTGCACCAGGGATGGGAGAGAGGGTGAAATCAAAACCCATGTCTCTTAGTAATGTTTTTGGTAATTTTGTACCAGAAGTGCTGATAATGCACATGTCAAGAGGTGAAATGCAGTCAACCAATGGAAGTTAAAATGTAATAAATTTATACAGAGTGTATTATAAATATAATGTACCATATCTTGACAACATAATCCATATCAGGAAAGGAGCAGCTAGGTCAACTACCTGCTGAAATACCTTACTCTCTCAATAAAGATCATTGCAAGGAATGAAGAGGTGTAATGGTGTCAAACTCGTGTTTGGTCATGTTAGTTTGAAAAAAAAAAAAACATGTAAAATTTTCAATCTTCTTTGCTTTAAAACTTACACTCTTTATTTCATTTCCATAGATTTACAGTGGAAACAACAATGGGCAAGTCAAAGAAATCACAGAATCAGCCTTCCAAGTCCTTCAAACCTGGAGGCTTTGGTGGGAAGAACAAGAAAACCAATCTTCAGTGCTCAAAGAACATGTTCAAAGTCAAAAACAACAAGGCTAACAAGAGCAAGCATAAGACAAAAGCAGTTACATCGACACTGTCCAGGGTGAGTATTAAAATTCAGTGACTGGTTTCAAACTCACGTGAACATCAAAAGATAAAAAATGTTGCAAACCTGGAGATTTCTTCAAATAACCTTGAGACTGGTCTTCCAAACCGGAGGATTTTCAAGTTGAAAGCAATTTTATGCAGGTAAATTGCAAGAGGGTGGGACTTCGATCAGTTATGCAAAACTTGCTATCTTTAGTGGGGAATTGTCAATGAAATTGAAAACAATCATGTTTTCACTGGAAGTACAATTCAATTGAAAATCTAAAAATCTAAGATAAAATGCATCTATGTGACAGGTAGATGCCTGAGAGGGTTTACCTAGAGAGGTTATACACCATATTAAGGTTTGCTTTCTTGACCTGTTGGCCAGATCCATATCTGATTAACTGCTGTGAGCTTAAAGAGGAACTGTAGTGTATGTTTCGGTTTCTACCTACAAATATGCAAACAGTCATGACCTACATGGTGTTACTTTGGTAATGTCTTCTCTTCGAATATTTCTTAAAAATTCCCACCACAGTTGTATAGCAAGTCACCATGTCCAAGAAGTGTCTCGTAGCACATGCACAAAGTTGTGGAGGTATATGACATCATGATTCATGTAATTTGCAATAATATGACAACTTACGAGTGACTAAGAATAAGGCTAAGACTTTTCTGCAACTTTTTTTTATAATACTACAGAATTGTGTCCTCTTGTTTGAAAAAAGTGTACTTGAAGTTTACAGCTAGGCTGTAATTCGGAGGCTGTACAATGGTTTTCCTTGAATCAGAATCTGTGTGTGAAAATCTCAGTGGGTCAGCATCAAATCTTGCAAAATCGATCATAATCTGATTTGTGAAAGGGAGGTCGACCAACATGACCCGTGATCATGACATACCATCCTTTCTGCTTGGACGGGAAATGCACAAAACTTGGAGTGGACCTTTTACAGTGTAATTATCGTACGTGCTACACGTTGCCAATAGGCGTCGGTTGTCATGACAACTGCTGTGCTTTGTTCAGTATACTTCCTGTTAGTTGATCAACTTCATGCTGTGCATGAAGTGCGAAAGCAAACCTCTTGACATTGAACGGTGGATCAGATCCCTGATCAGGAACTGATTAATTAGGTGCTTGTGATCAAACAGCGAGTAGGAGAAGCAAGCGTCGTCTCTCAGTGAATTTCATGATGAGCCTAATCGGCCAACTTTGTTGGGCTTAAAAGCTGAAGAATGAAGTAGTGTCTTGAAGAAGTATTGACATTTCCTTTGAGTCAGGCATGACAGACAGCCACTTGCCAAGGTTTCTTTGAGCAGATTTATTATTGACACTAGCTATTGACACCAGACAAAATGTGACATCCATCAAGCAGGTGTCTTGGTGCCTTGTGAGGAGTTTTTCGGTGACAGTACTCGAGACCGTAAAAGAAAATGGTTTATTCCAGTTTAGGGAGAAAAGTTGTATTTTTTCTAAATTTTGAGTGTATGCAAACTGGACTAAATGTGATTATAAGGTTTCCATCAGTACCTGACACCAAGATGACTCTCATGCTGGTACACCTCCCCCCTTTACACCCCCCTCTTACACCTCCTTGACTAAATTTTTCATAGTAAGTCATTGAACTACTTTGGAAACATGAAACCACAGCATGGGTTTGTCCTTTCGGCTCTGCTCCCCCACCTTGCAGTTTTGCCTTGAACTGTAAGATATAAGATATAAGGTAAGATATAAGAGTCTGTACTGACCATAAAAGGAATTTGGTGTCATTTCATCTCACAAATCATAAGAGAAACAATGAAAAACCATATAGAAACACATAAAACAGTCAAAAACTAAAAATGCAAGATTGTAAGACAAATATGTAACTAAAACCACACATAAAATGAGTGCACAAATGCCCTTGCTTCCTTATAAAACTTAGTGTAGCCTGTGGTAAAAACGATCTTCTGCGTCTCTCCATCCCGGCTACATTTGATGATAATTGACTTACCTGTACGTTTACCAAAATTCAACTTTCTTTCTCAGGGGATGATAATTAGACAACATGAACAATGCAATTTTCCTACTTTTCAAGCAACTCTTCAATTGAACCTAAAACCTCTGACTGGCACACTGTCTTAGCTTTCATAATTAATTTATTACGTTTTTCTTAGAAAGGAATTGTCGAGGAAACATTTCATTATCCAAAAATATTCAATTTTTGTGTCAATTGGCTGAAAATATGCTAGATGACTAATAATGGTCATCTTCATTCAAGATCATTCTCACATCATTTTTAGTGCCACTGTAATGGTGTATAGTGATGGTTTCAGGTTCAGTTGGTCTCAAGGCTTGCATTTGTCCCTTCAGCTTGAATGTTATCCAATAACAATGAAGGTATGAAACTTAAAGAGCTTAAAATAGTTTTGAAATCCTTCAAACATGTTGAGGGCTTCCATTGATATCTATCAAATTATTAATTCATTTAAAAACAATTAAAGCATTACCAGGAGAAATTTTCAAAATCCTGTGAAGTTTGTTGACCAACTTCACCGTCTTTGGACTGACAAGAGGTTGATGTTGGCAAACTTCTGGGTTAAATCTGTTTCGAGCAATTATGCTAAGCAGCTGCCAGACTGACATGATGATTGGGGGTAACGAGGTGAAAGGTTTGATGTCATTGACTTGGAGATATACGGTTCTGTTAAGGATGGTAGCGTTATCCGTCAGGGGTATCACGACTCCGCCAACTAACCCGGGATTTAAAGCAACTTCATTTTACCTGTGGTATACACCATTCCTTCTACATATTGACCTCTGTCAGCAGGGAATCCATTTCACACAACAGAGGAGTCTGCAGTACTGCTGCACCAATGAATTGCTTTAAGTTTGATCAAATTAAAACACCTGTGCCAGTAACAGCAGTATAAACATTCTTGGCTTGGCAGCTAATATCCTCTTCAGTCCTGAATTTCTCCTTCTTAACCAAGTCATCAACCTCACGGATGGATAATACACCCAAACATTTCTCCCATCAGCCTCTCACTGGAGGTGAACATGAACGATTTGATTCCTATGTTACAGTCTTCCGGCTTAGATGGAAGACGTGAACTTTGCGATATCATGTTTCAAACCATTTCAACTTAGTGTTGGGAATTCTGGCTCAGTGTTTACATGGATCTTCCAAAATAAATTTGGGACATGGGCCTATAACAAAAATATATAGAAGACACAGCTGAACACAGCCAAAAAACATACCCCATAGCAATTTGCCAATTTCAGATGGTATTTAAAGGTTTACTTAAGGGGAAAAAAACAACATTTTAATCTTATTTTGTGGTAAACTAAACTAATAACTTCTTCCTTTGGAAGAGGCCATCAAACCTATATGTAATCTTCAAGAATTTCTATTAGTGAGTAAGATTCTGAAGCTTAACAGCGAGAGTGGTTGGATTATATTGATTTTGACATACCATACCTGAACATAGAGCGAGACTCATCCCCCATGCATAATTTGAACGTAATGACCCTGGCCTCCCCTTTTGTATGTCGAGCGATAATCATGTTGTGATGATCAAAAAGGGATTATCAAAAAAATAAATTATTTCTTGCCAATCTTACAGCAGAATCTCCCATCAAGCCTTCCTCTAGCAAAGTTAACTTTCAGGGATGCCATTCTTCTTTCAACGGTCTCAGGAATCCCAACCATAATTCTTCTACCTATCCCTTCTTCTCCCCCCCCCTTTTACCTCTGAAATCATACACATATAAACTGGCACTATCCCAGATGATATCATATCAACTTTGTGTGTGGCTGTTTTGGTTAGAAGAGAAGAGTGAATATGTTTTGAGAGGTCATAATATAAGCCTGCCATGCATCCATGTCATCGTTAGGTGTATTACTTTCCTGTAACTTCAAATAATGTTGGTGTTAATGAGATGTTTTCCCTTCCTATTATCCTCAGTTTCCTGTCTGCCATTGGCCAATTGGGGACAGCTGTAAAGCTTGCAGTATTGGTTGCATGATCACGGAACCCAAAACTTTCTGATCATAGTGAGGCATTTTTAGAATAAACAGTAATAGCTTTTTCAGGAAGCCATTTTGATGACAGAAGTGAAACAATTCAACAATGCCTTTTGTTGAGGTTGAAAAAAAATTTTTCCCACGTTTTAGTCAACAGTCACTCTGCTTCATTAATGCTCTTGTTGCTAGTTTTAAACTTGATTTCGACATGAAAAATTGACCATTTTTCCTCTGCAAGGTTTTTGTCATTAAAACATTTCCTGGTAAATGAAGGCTGTCGTAGTGAGTGCTACAGCCAAGCTATCACAGACCACTTTCCACTGTGCTACAATTCTACACACACCATTGATGTTATGTAGTTTCGTCAATTTTGTCAATCAAAAACTTTTGACTCTTTTAAGACATCTATGAGTATGAAAACTAACGTAGCTGAGCTCAAAGATACAATGGTGCAACCTCGCAGTGTTCTTTCTCTACAAGAGTGGTCCGCTTCGGATTAGAAATTGCTGCCCCCAAAAGAGCCAGTTCCCCCCACCTTTAAAATGAGTCCAGCGTCTACAAAATCTCGGAAAAAGAAGTCAATATGCCACTGCCAGATTGCATCTCAGTCATCAAGAGTCTCTGGGGGATGAGGTTGAACCCATCTCTAGCTGTTGAACCTGATCCCGGAAACCACTTAGCGATTGCGCATGCAACTCACTCGTAGCCATCTCCTACCCTCCCTGCCCCTCTCCTGGAAATCTGTGTAGAACACTGCCACTGTATTTGTCCATCACTCAGAAAATGCTTGGTTTGGTTCTTTCAATGGACAGTTCTTGATTTTTTTTGTTTTTTACCTGCTAATAGGAAATGTAATATTTATAAATCTAAAATACTGACTTGGTCCACTCTCTTCACATCCATAATACATGCGTCATCCATCCTGTTTCCTTTCTCAGAGACTGAAGGATTTCTGTTTGACTTAAAGTTGTAAATTGCACAAGTATAAAGCCACCTGTTATGTGAAATGAATTATTCAGAAAATCCCTATTATTTTTTAAATCGTAAGTTCATGTTGAGCAGAGTGGTTTTAGTTAAACATGGCATTGTCTTCCCATTATTGAATCTTGATTACACAGGCATAGAGTTCTGTTTTAGATATACCAGGGAGTTGATTGCACAGTTTGCAGTCCCAACTTTGGTTGACAGCCATATATATCATTATCCATGCATTAGTCATCAAATTGGAAGAACAGCGACCAGATTTGCCAACATGTTCCCCGAACTCCCTCCTTGTCTCACCAGTAGTAGTGAGACTGACTGATAGAATTCTCCAAAAGTGCGCAGTTGCTCCTTGATTGCTGAGAACTCTTGACAGGTAATAAATTTTTGGTCATTATCACTCAATTATCCTCACCATGGTGCCCTCCTTGTCCACAGCTACTCATCCTGCCCATAAATCACCAGGCAAGTCACAGCCAATCTAGGGGTGTGAACTTGTGAAGTTAGTTCCCCTATATTGGCATATGGGAAGCATATGCAAAGGCCATGTCTCCACCATTCATTAACACAGTGACCTAAATTTAGGTCAAACGTTCCCAGCAGACCTCTGCCCCCCCTCCATAGATAGATGGTATTACAAAATTTGTGGTCACTTTAAATCCCTGGGGAAACATAGCTAACAAAATTATTGTTTTCTGGGCTTTGGAAATCGTATTTTGCTTTCCTTTGAATTTCTGTAAAGTGTGAGTTCCAAGTCAATGATGTGGAAGAATGAAAAGAGTGTAACAAAGGAAGAAGACAAATATTATCAAAAGATCCATTATGAAAGTTTATATAAGACTGGTTTTAGCGCTATGTTGTGATCACTGGATATGAAATAAAAAAATCTCTGTATTTCTAAGTCTTCTTGTCATATTGTATATTAGTTTTTTCTGTCCCTCTGTTCAATTTGTGGTCAGAAATCAAAACTAGTTTGTAATAGTTGTATGTAACATAGCTACTGTTCCTTGTCTGGTAAAAACAATCAGAAAAAAAATCTTCCTAAATATGTTCTAAATGTATTCACACCTTTACTTGTCAAGGCCATTTACTCTTCAGAATGCTACATATTTATATGCTTACCATGATATTTGCTATGTCCAAGAGTCCATATTATCAGAACAAGGAGTGTTTTGCTTAAGTAAACTTGAAACATTGAAACCAATGTGTGCAGATTTTCTCCAACATGTCTTTACTTTTAGTGTGTGTGAGTTTGAAAACTCTAAGGTGCCAAAATAATGGACGGATAAAAATTAATACAAAAAATGGATCACAATGTGTATTTGATCAGCCCTAAATGTTGTAATATTATAAAATTTCTGCACAAGTGGGCAGTGCAGCTGTAGGTATAGTAGGAAACATACTGTCTCACTTACTTTTTATGTCGAGATTTCAAAGACATTGCAACATGTATTATGCTAAAATCATGACCAGAAATGTGGAACATATATATGTCAAACTGACCTATTTTACTTACAAGTTAAAAATTTCCCAAACCTTATACTTGGAGCTTTTGGTTAATGTTATTTGAGGATACTTACCTGTAAATGCGATAAATGGTTTCACCCTTGTTTTTTTTTTTCTCAAAATCATGGGGGCAAGGGTTTCCTAAAGAAATATGGAATTTCTGAATTTCTCAGAATATGTAAATAGAGCCTCCTGATTGAACTAAATAGAGAGGTGGAATTTCACCAATCTGTGTGTGGCATTATATTACCCCTGCCCAAAAGCAGTACTGGACCATTTTTGGCCTTTCTGTGGAGGACATAAAAGGGTGAGATGTTATTTTAAGCTACAATTTTTAGGTAGTGTCATGGGTAGTGTCTTAGGTAGTGTCTTTAGGTTGTGTCTTAAGCCGTAAGGTGGAAACTGCCAACTTTTCTTCACCATGATCTTTGTGATATGACATGATCAGCGACTTGAATGATTGGTACTAAGTTATAGACCAGCCCTGTAGTGTGTGTTTGGTTTTACAGTATTTAACTGTCCTTTCTTCTGTTGTTGATGCTAACAAGTTCATTTGTAGTCTTTGCAGTCTTTGCTTAAATACCTCAGTATTACTTATACCCCAATCCATTGCCCTATATGATTTTGACTCTGTACTAACTCTGTGGCAGAGTGAGTAACAGAGTCATCTATCTTAACCAATACATGTTTTAATATCAGGAGTCTCTTGATTTGATCATTTTAATATCATATTTTTTTGTAGTAGTCATAATTTTCCTAACAACAATGAAGTGTCCTGAGGAGACCAAAGTCTCCCTTTTTCAGAGCTCAAGTAGCTCTTCTTTGAACTGTTCATCGCTATGTTTGAATACAACCTTTCACTTGTGGAGGTTACTGGTTATCTTGGAATACTACAGGAAACCACTGGTTCTGGGAACAAGTTTCATTTTTAGGCTAACAAAATGTACTTTCTGTGGACCTCTTTTACTTCGGTGAACAGTAATCTGATGCTACCTTTGTGCTTCCTTTCTTCCTACTTCCCAGGAGTTACTCATTACCTTTAGAGTCTTATCTCTAAGCCCACCCAGACAAGATTTAAAGTTTTTCTTCTTCCAGTTTCACAATGGATGTGGACCTGAAAGAGTGTTACTGCTTAAGATGAACTTAAAGTGACAGAACCCCCCTGTGTAATCTTCTTAGCAAAACTTCTTACCCGATTTACCAGTATTCTAGAGAGGATATTAAGTTTCTTTAGATATGGTTGAAAAGATGAAGAAATCATTCTCTGGTTTAAGATATTATTTCAGTTTCACACTTCAGTAAATTTCTGCAGGATTTAAGGAGTTACTTAAATCTGTTTGAATGAAGACAGATTGCTCCAGTCAACCAACCAAATAATGTCTTTCATCTCAGACAGATGCCTTCAGTCACGTATCAATTTCCTTGTGATTCTAAGGTCCGAGATCATCCTGCAGAAACACATCTTCCTTTTGTGTGCCTTGTATGATGACCACAGACCTGCCCTGGATTCTGGCAAAACTGGGGAGCTGGGATCCTCAAAAAAAAAATAAACTAATCAGAACTGATCCTTTTTCTTTTCAAGCAAATGGTAGTTTGTCCCGCAGGTCTAAACTTAACAGAAAAAAAGATGACTTTGTCCGTACAGTGAGTGAAGATTTCCGAAGGGAGAAATGTTTGATGGGGGAGGGGATACTTTTGTAGACCAGGCCTGCAAGTTTATTCAAGTTTAATTTGGTTTTACTTTATTTCGTTATTGTCTTCTCCAGCCCTAACGTTAAATTTTCTTTCCTCGTTGCAGTTGATTAACTCAAAGAATTTGAAGCAGCCGTCTGCAACCGAAACGAGTAACAAAGTGTATTCAGATATCCAAGATGAGCTTCATAGGTCAAAGGTCACAGACAGTGACAATCAGGTATGATAATTTACATATATTTTAAGTTCTAATTATCAAACAATCTCTCAATAGTTCTGTTTCAGTTTATGTAGACTCACCATTGAATCTTCCTGTCATGTCCTACTTCATAGAACCATAGAACCGAAAAATGAATTCACTTCTGTACTTCGTCAGTTGTCCAATTACAAGAACTGTGGTTACGTGAGCCCCATAGGTCCCCGTTTCAAAAGCCCCCTGTGTCTTTTGTAATGAAAAGCTTTCCACTCTTCTCATTTTTCACTGAGATCCAGGTTATGTCTGGTGAGGAAACACCATTGTATTCTTTTCTTCAGGTTTTGCAGTCAATTTTTCTGTAGATTGTCAAAATTAGGTCATCAGCAGGTACCAGGTGTGAAATGACAAGGTCAGCTTCTTATCAGAAAAGTTCCCTAATTGTGTCCTTGAAGAATTGCTCCACTTCATTTATGAGCTATATCTCTGTGGTTGTCTGTCAGTGATCTGATGTGTGTTGTGCGTTCTGATTTCGATCCCAAGATAACGCTCTGTGGTAGTCACTTACCGTGACATGAATGTGATATAGATGTTGAAAACAAAATGGTTTTCAAGTCCCACAAACAATACCAGATGTGAAAGGTCTTGATCACAAATGAATATGTAATAATAATACATTTGTTGAGCAGAAAGAATATTCAATCAATGTTTGTGGATATAGAATGAAAAACTGTTCAAAATAATTAATGGACAGTGGCCCTCTTTGCAAGAAAGTTTCTCACAGACACTGAAAATTCTGTTACTTGTTGCTGGATAAAAATTTGTTCACCCAAAATTTCCAAAATTTGTGAAGCGTGTGGAGAGAAAGCTTTTTGAAACGTGCGCATGCAAGCTAAAATGAGAGGTTGCATGCATGCATGCATATAGTGAGCTGCACACATGCAGATGGTCCTGGAGTGTTGGAGGGGATCTAAGGCTTTGGTAGGAGAGCATTGATGACACTGAATGTGTAACAATAGCTAAAGCACATGTTCTTTGTATGCCATTTTGGTATTGCCTTTGTTTGGTAAATTCTGTATTTCATTTTAAATTAGGCATACATGGATTGCATGTAGACAGCACTGTGGGTATGTTTTAGGCTGCTGGAGGGTGTACATCAGTGACAGGCAAATGACCACTGGATACTGTCAACATCAGTGTCACCAGACGTGACTGGGATGTGCCTCAATATTATGCTGCAGTAGCATCATCTGTGCATATACTATGGTAGCATTTTGTAGTTGCCATGACTACACAACATTCTTGCTGTAGCTTGGAACTAGTAGCATTTACACTGATTTTTCATGTAAGCTCTCTGTAAGGGACTTAAAGTCACCTAGGATGTAAATTAAACAGATGTAGCCTGATTTAGTTGTGCGCCTTCGCTTGTGGCTGTGAAAGACCTGTGCACAAGACCAGCAGTAGTCATTGCATGAGATCTTTGTGGCCATAAAATGATATCTTTGTGGCCATATAGCATAAGACCTGTGCTGAGTGACCACAACAAGATCTTTGTCGTCATAGCATGTGACCTATCGTAGCGGTATGAGACCTGTGGTAGCCATAGCATGTGACCTGTATTAGCCATAGCATGAGACCTCTAGTCGTTGCATGTGATCTATAGTAGTAATTAGCATGGTGCCTGGACTATGGCAGGATAACACAAACTGGAGGAGTGTATAGCAGCATATGACCTAATTCAGGGAGTATGCCATCATAATTACAAAGCAGGTAGTTTTCTGGTGACCACAACCTACCCAGGTGTGAAGTAAGTTATTGATGTATACTTCTATAATTACATCCAATTTGCCAGCATTGTGTAAACATTTATAGAATTGGGTCCTGTAAGTTCACTTCAGCTCACAGCGGGTAGTCTCCGCTCTCTTACACTACTACAGAGACATCGAAAATAGAACAAAACAAAAAAAAGGGATTGCAAAATAAATTAACTTTGAAAAAAAGTCAACTGTAGAAATAGATGTGATAAAATACCAACAAGAGGGACTTGTATAAAACACACCTGTTGAATCTATGCAGAATTTTTGGTCAACACAAATTACCAGTGTATTAACACATTTCTTTCTGAAGGGTAAGGTTACTACATTGAATACGTTTCATTCTAAATCTAAAACTACTATCCTAACGCTAATTAGTACTCGTTACTGGTCACACTTCACCTGACTGTAGTATCTGTCGATGCTTAGCCATTTTGATTAAAATACCCAGGAATAACTTCCCTTCCTGATCTAAATCAAAATGAATTCCAGATCTCTTCCACAGTACATACTGCCTCAGTCTGCATGCCAAGCAATTAATTGTAAACTTATCTCATCTACAATAATCATAGAGAAGAGCCCCCTACAAAGTTCCTTAGTGACTGAATGTGTTTGTAACATAGTGTACACCTATCATACTACAGGAGTGGTATTAGGGTTGGGAGGCGTCAGTAAGAACTGGACGTGAACGTCGGAATAACGCCCGCGGTTAAGTGGTATCAAAGTTTCTATGCATTTTCTTTTTTTGTCAGGTTTCAAATGAGGAGAGGAAATTACCTGCAAAACTAATTCAGAGAGAACCCGTGAACATGGATGAAGCAGCAGAGCAGTTGGCATCTTTGTAAGTTGAAATGGATCCTGATTTGTCAGTCTTGGTGAAGAAGTGTCCAAGGAGGAGGATGAGATGATGATGATGTTGCAGATCAGAGTGATTGATCGAGAGATGGTGGTCCCCCTCAAGGAGGAGATGAATCTGGGAAAGAGAGCGAGCTATCCAGGCAGGTTCACAGAAGTAGTCGAGAGAATGGGAAGAAGGAACTGCTTTGGGGCATACATCCTCTATTCAGGCAGGAGATGGATGAAGAATCAACCAAGAATCAATTCAATGCCATAGTGATGGCACCAGGGAGAAAATATCTCTACTAGAAAGGATTGGAGTAACTATTTAATGATGGAACAATAGATGGAGAAGTGAGGGGTCTTGTATGAGTGGTGGCAAGAGAAGCTAATAAATAATTAATTAAGGCTAATAGATTCAGTACCAATGTGGGGTTGAAGTAACTAAAGACACTGTGTTATTAGTATCTCAAATATAAAATGCTGAGAATAATTGTTGAATGATGGAAAAGTTGGAGGACAGTTTACCTTTGTGAGTGGGGGAAGAATACATGGATTATGAATAAAAGGAATAACAGCTGAAGTTGTAACTTGAGATATTCCTGCATATACCCTGATATGTGAAGGTGCAGTTGTAAGTGGCGAGCAGACATACTAGGCGAGCTTTGTTAAATCTGAGTAATTGCCTATGCTGTTGAACTGGTATTCATACTCCCCCACTTGCCACAATTTGGTTATTATTGATATCTGTTACTTTGAGGAGTCTGAGTTAGCAATCTTGATCAAGGTGAAACAGATTTTTTTTTTTTAAGTTCCTTTCACAAGACCACACAGTAGTTGCAATGAACCACTCATTGATCCCCACAGTGCACTCAACAATTTGTGATGTTTATCTCTTTTTTTTTTTTTTTGCCAGAGATTGTTGAAATTGATACCACTGTGAAACTGTGGACTTTCCTAATGGGGTCCAATACACCATTTTTTACAAAGGTGTTCCATCGTGTGCAATTTGTCTGTCTGTCAATGATTTTTTATTTATATCAAAGTTGTTCTTTATCTCTGACCTTTATCAAAAATGGTGGTAACAGAATGCTTTAAAGAGACATGCAAGTTTTCTAACTTATGCGGCTATTACAATCACACGATTATGTGATTGTCACGTTCCTGGTAGTTCCTACAAAAATAATATTTCATATTTATGATGAAGAGCTGATAAGTTGGCTTGAGATAATGGCACAGAGGAAATTAAGCACAGCATTATGACCAAAGCAAATCTGAAGTTTTTAGAAGATGCAAGCGTCCCACCCGGGGTTGCTTTTTATCTTTTTCCAGAGTTTTGCTTTTAAAAACACATAAGTTGAGACTTGTGGGGCTAACATTGATTTCTTCACTGCTAAAACAAAGATGCAAATACAAACATGACTGCACAGTCATTGTCATCTAAGGTTAAGGATGGTACCCATGTTTAAAAACACAATAGATGTGTGTGTTTGGGGTGGGGTGGGGGAGGGGGGTAATGGAGGAATGCTCGAGTAGCTCCTGAAAGGAACTCTACTTTTAATTAGAACATAGGACAACTTCTTTCAGTTTATAGTGTCATGGTCAAATATATGAAGGGGGTAAAGAACAAAGTTTCAGAGAAACAATCATCGATCCATTAACACATTCTCAACAGAAAAATGAAATGAACAAAGTAAAATAACAAAAAATATAGAAGCTGTCTAAAGGACCAATTTGGAAGCGAACATGTCACACATTGTCGATTTGTTTACAGGGTTACCATCCATCCTGATTAATCGATAATTGTCCCATCCTCGAAAGGAAAAGTGGTAAGGAAGCTGGTGAGACAAACTGTCCCCAAAACAAATACAGATGTCTATTATATTCTGCAGCATGTTTTTCTGCATTTGCAGTAAGAATTGTTTTGCGTTAATATCTGCATCGTAAATTTGAACACATTCCTTAACTAGATGTCCTACACTAGACCCCAGGTATGACTCCATTTTCTGAAATCATCCACATATTACTTATTGGAATAACAAAACTGGTGAAAATTGGTTCCCTTCACTATTGCATCATTTGGCTTCTATGCATGGTGTCAAAATTGAAATTTTATCACATCCCCTCCCCAGGGTAGTCTTGGAGAGTTGTTTCCCACTTTCAGTTTAGAGAAATATTGTAACCCTATTTGTACAACATACTGCAGTTTAATGAATGGGTGAACTGAAAGGACTGCATAATTTAGAGTGATTTTAATTAAATTTCACTCTATGTATCACAAATGCTACCTTTTACTGGTTGTAGTTTAATACTTTTAAAACCAAAGCGCAACTCTCTGCCAATAGTATCTTATGTGTGGATATGCCATGCCAGCCCTTTAACAGCACTTTATTGCCATCACTATAAGGATGTTACCAGCGGGCCTTTATTTCAGTCAAAGATTCTCACTCCCAGATAAGGAAATGGTTACTTTTCATACTTTTATTACCAGTTGATACTTGCTTTATGTTTCAATGTGTTATTGTTTCAGATTTGGAGGGAATGTTTATTACTTGCTGCTGCCCCACTGTCTAAGTGACTGACCTTTGACCTGGCAGTGAGATAATGGCTATGTATGTCAAATGTGATAAAAGTTATAAACTTATAACTGCCTGTAAAACTGGCTGTTAAGATGGATGATAATAGACAGACTTAAATGGGTAATGTGTGAGAGTCTTATGTGGCCAACCAACAGTCACTAAAATGACACTGTGGAATATCTAGAGCAACCTTTGACCTCAAGGATCTGCTGAAAGTGGCCACGGGATAAAGGTAACTGTCTCTTGTGGTATATTTTGTACAGTTCTAAGAGTTAAACAACATTTTGCTCCAAATGTTTATGATACTCCAGGCTTCAGTATCTTTGTTCTTTTTGTTGAGAGGACCTCTTCCTAAGATTGGAAAAAGCAACATTGCAACAAGCAACATTGGAAACAAGCAACACTGGAAAAAGCAAGCAACATTTTCAACTTGTGATATCAAAATGAAAAATGTTTTCATTTTGATGTGAAAAATGTTTTCATTTTGATATCATAAATATTGAACACATTCCTTCAACAAATTTCAATTGAACAAATTTGTGATATAAACATTTTCATTCACATTTTCAAGGCAGATGCCGGTGGGTCACTCATAACATGCCGTTGCAACTTTCTGTACACCTAGATTGAAATAGGAACATAGTTCATATCACTGAGTAGACCTTTGGGTATCTATGAGGTATGTTATAGGATCAGTTACAACCATGTTAAAGTAAAGATACAGAAATGACAAAATTCTACCTTCAGTTGTCGAGCTTTGGCTTAAAAAAAAGCGATGATGTACAATAATGGGTTTTTGATCCTCTATGTGATGTGGTTTCGTCTACCAACAACTTAAATACATATAATGGTCCAGGGCTTTATAATATAAATGTGAGTTAGATACACAGGCCTGTATTGCTGACAGATGTGTAAAAACATACACTTTGTTGTCCTTGATGTCTGCAGGGGTGTATATCACAAGGGCAGTTATGTTCAGAAGCAGAAATACCTCTATTTGTACAAATTTTGAGTTGGTTTTTGTTAGTTTTGATTGACATTTGAGCAGTGGGGAAGAAAGAGATCAGATAAGCTGGTTAGAATAGTTTGCTAGTAAAATTCAAAATTCTTCTCATTTGACTCTCAGTAACACAGGATGTACAGCCGGATATGTTTAAAAGAGATTCTTCAATTAAACATGCAAGTGACCGAGGACTAGCAGCATGATGAATATTGTGTTATGACTTGTGAATGGTATGACCATGGTGTTGTGGAGCAAACATGTCAACAGTGGCTTAATTATATGCACATGACCAAGTCTAGCAATACATTGATATTAGAAGTGAGTTAGTTGTAGTGGTGGACCAATATGACTGTACAGTGACTTTAATTGGTCAGCCATAACCAACAGACTACAGACCATGAAGCTGATCATCTAGTAACGTACATATCACTGTGACTTTTAACTCAGTTACGGTCAGCAGAATGACTTGACCTCAAATTGGTGGTCTACAATCTTCAACAAAAATGACTGGGACACTTGTAGACAAATGTAGCAATACTGAAGTAGATTTGTTCATCTCTCACAATAACCTCCCCACTAGATCATTATTAAACCAACCAAAAGATTTCTCGAATTTCCACGTCCAATGGGGGATCGGGAGGAGATGTCCCATGTATTTTTTGTTGAGGATTGTAGCTTACATTCTAACTGTGACTTAGATATAAGTAGCAGAGGCTGATGGCATGACTCATTTACTTCTTATGGACCAAACCTTTATTTTTTTTAAGATTGGAGAGCTTACGGTCACAGACTTTCTTGAGTCATTGTACTGGTGGAGAAAGAATTCCAATGTGATCACTTGTTGTTCTCATAACTTTAGTCAAAGGGCTAGAGGGGGGAGGGGGTATGGAGGGGATAATTTACCTCCCCTCCAAAAAAAATAGAACTTACGGTAGGAAAAAATGCATGTTCCAGGAGCGTTCTTCTGCTCACAATTTCTTTGTTGGGCCCCCACCAAGAGAGATCTGATCTGGCAACATTCCAGGTTGATCTTCATCAATGATTTCAATGATTTTATGGAAAAACTAAGCAATCCTGGTCTTTTCCACTACCAAGCAGTCATAGCTACATGTGCTGTCTTACTTATATTATTTTGCTTATCAATTTTTCAACTAAACAAACATGTATAGCTTATGTGTAGAAGACTGAAGCTGTATGGAGGTGGGTTTTGTTGTTTTAACTGAAGTCAGACAAGAAGAGCATAATATGTTTTGCAAATTTACAATGGCAACCTCAAATTCACTCCACCCACCAACCACAAAACCAAAACATTGATGAGAAGGGAAGTTAGGTTCTAAACTGTTTAGAAATTGTAGGAAACTGATACTAGCCTTCAGTGATATAATGTGCACCTAACTTAACAGTAAACTTGTGGTGTGCTAAAATGGTTTGCTTGTGTAAGAAGAAATGAATCAGTGTGTGCCCTAACTACTAGTTGATAGTTTACCAAAGCATGTATGATTGCTGTTAAAAGGGCTACGTTAATATGGAAGTATTGCATACAACAGATACTAATGCAGTAGGCCTATATCTAGTGAGGTATATATATATATATATATATGGCAATCCTTTGGTCGGTCTGTTTGTTTAGAAGCTTTCTCCCATACCAAAGAAGAGTAAAAACAAAAAAAAAGGAAAGGAATCAGGACAATGAATTTCAAGGTGCTTGGACCAGTTTAACTTCCCCCCTGCCTTTGTTTGAGCCCACCTGTGGCATAGAACACAGTCCTTTGGAGAAAGGAGATGGGAAACGAGATGGATGTTATTTGAAAATACGCCATATTTCAGGTAAATTGTGAACTTTGGACAGAGCAGACCTTGAAATAAATTTTTAATTTGAAATAACATAAAGATATGTGGGTTTTGAATCAACCTTTATCACAGAGTTGGAGTTAAGGCATTTTGTTTTTCATGAAAAAGTTACTCTCTGGCCTCCCACCCCCCTTCCAAACAAAAGTTTTCATGTATACCGCTCTGATTGAGCGTATGCAGATACTGGCATGGAAGGACATGTCCGGAAGCCATATATTCATCTGACATATCATTGTGGATGGACCTTGTGCCAATTTTAAGCTCAGCCTCTAATTAAACTCATCAAGGATTATACAGTCATGGTTGCTGTTAGCTGTAAAAGAAGCGTCACCACCACAGGTTTCATCAAGGTTGCATACCTCTATGTTTTTAGGGAATTGTGTAAACTAGTAGCAATCAGTTGTTGTTGGTTAATGAAAGTTCAATGGAGCAGACAAGAGTCTTGTAACTTGTTAGTTTGTGTCAATGAGTTTGATGGTGCATGAAAACAAAACTGAGTAACAGAAACAATGAAAATTTTGCAGCACCCTTCTATCTTGACTGTTTTGGTCTCACGTTTGTGACCTCAGTTTATCAGTTGTGGTGCCACAACAACAAGTTCTGTAGTTTACATATTACTTGCTGCTCATAAACATTAAGGTAATAACCCCATATCGATACCACCTGTTGTAAACAGTTGGACATTTAAATACCTATTATAGCTACTTAGTTAATTTGTATATTAAGTAATGATTGATACCACGGCAACCATTGATACCATGGCAACACGATGTATGTAGGTCATAATGACATTTCAACATGGATGGTTTCAAGCAGTCACTAAGGCTACGTCCTAACTTGCCAAAGGGAAAATCAGAAATTCAATTTAAAAATACAGTTCTACACAGAGAGTCACCTACATCACAAAGATGCAAGTCAGTAGGGCTCCATATATGAATATGCTGTGCTATGTACATGCAGCGCTATGAATATGCAGCCCTATGAATATGCAAGCACTATGAAAATTGGTAGGCATGGCTTATCATTGGTAATGTATTTTGTAATGTATTTAGTAATTGTTGCCATCTTTTACCAGAATTTCATGAAACTGATGAGGCAGCTGTAAGGGGTATTGTGTGATTTCATGTTTGGAAGAGTGTTAAACATCACAGTGAAGTCACATTGTTGTACAGTTGTGACATTTTCCAAAATTTCGCCAATTCCCTCGAAATATGAAATTTTCCAGATGTCTATAGTTGGCAGCATTTTATAAGGTTGTGTAACTACCAGCTTCTAAATTACTTCAGCCAGTCCCCTCTGAAATTGAGTCTTTGACCTTGTGAAACCAAAGACAACAACATGCATCCTATTGATTCATGGCCGTCTAGGAATGTTGGATGGGGAATGGTAGACCAACACATATAGCCAGTAATTTGCCATAAACAGACCCATCTTTTGTCATGGGTGGTTGAACTCATCATTATTTATTTACTTATTTGAGAAATATAAGACTTCTGTCTCTTTTCAAAGTCATTTTCCCCCTTGCCATTGAGTAAACTTTTGACGTTTTGTTATGGCAAAACTGGCAGGACTATCTCAACTTGATGGTTGCTTGTCATTCAGGGTGATGTGATTGACTTTTGAAGTTGAATACTTCCAATTTAGAAGAAAAACTCATTGAAAATGCATTGTAGATGAAAGCCCATGAAAATGCTAGGTGAGCAGAGTGGCAGTTAGCTTGCAGTGACATAACCAATGGGGGAGGGGGGGTGCAGGAGCCCCCCAGAAATATATCCTGCCCCCACTTACCCCCAAATGAAATTCAAAAAAAGGTTAAAAAAATCATCAAAATTGAAAAATGAGCCATGAAATTGATAAATTATCACTTG